>MU119414.1:0-97727 GCA_014904845.1 Acephala macrosclerotiorum
GGAGGATTAAGAGCAAGGACACACGGTTTTAGGGGGGCAGAGGAGCAGGCTTGGAATATGAGGAGGGGACATTACATTCTAGTATGAGAGGAGTAGGAAGGAAAGAGAGAGGAGTAGGGGAAGTAGGAGTAGGGGAAGGAAAGAGGTCTCGGAGGAGGGTTTGAGTTCACTGATATTGCGCCTTTATGGTACCGACAATTGTTCTAAAGGAAGGGCTTGAAAATTCCACTACTAGGACTGTCTAGGAGCTTTTGACTCACGTCGAGCCCCTGGGTCCTTAGTTTTAAGGGCTTCAAGTACCCCTTTAGAGTAATATTATCTTCATCTGGGCCCATCCCACCGTAGGGGAAGGGACCCAGTCACCCAACCATACGGCCGGCTATCTTGCCACTATGAAATGCTTTCTGAGGTTCTGTAAATAATCCCTTAGCTTAGCACGTTCCCATAGCCTTCGGGAGGTCAGAGTAGCAGGTTTCACTTGTGCTCCCCGGACGTAAATAAATATCATCATCATCATCATCATCATCATCAGATTCTTCCTGATGGCTATCAACGGCATACGTAATCAACACAGTCGTCACGATCTGGTTTCCTGCTCCCGCGATGGCGATTCCGATCGCGGGACTGACGCTCCAATGCCCCTGTTTCGCATTCAGAGTTTGGACGAGGAAAACGACGACACCGACGATTGTGAGAATGTACCCTGCATAGGAGAGCCAGAGTCGATACTCAGGGGCTGGACGAGTTCCGTTTTGAGCGCGAGTTTTGCGATTCATCCAGTAATCTGAAAGTGAACCTCCAAGTTGTTCTCCAATCACAGATCCAATAATGACGCCCAAGAACTGCAGTCCCAATTGCTGGGCATTGAAACCGAACTTTTGCCCAAACAATTGTGGTAGCTCGACCGTGATTAGGACAGAGTCGAAGAGGAAAGTCATTGCGTAAGCAATGGCTGGAATGGAGATGCATGGCTTTCGGAAGAGGCCGAGTGGGTGGACAAAATCTCTGAAGGTGAGCAGCCGAGGATCGATGCGCCTAAAATTGAAGTATTCCGTCTTGATTGCTGAGACGGGATGAGATGTGCCGAGGCGAATGTAGCGAGTTTCGGGGCCGAGGAAGATATAGAGGAAGAACTGGGCGCCGTTCATCTGAAAATGATGTCAGCAGACGATTCCGTCAGATATTTGTCCATCGAGTTATTGCCAACCGTTCAAAACCAAAGAAAGACGTATCACTCACCATCGCCAGAATCCAGTAGATCCATCGATATCCGACATGGTATGCCACAAAGCCGAATATGAAAGGGGAAAGCGGAACACCAAGCGTAACCATCAGAGTCCAAACACCCATCCACCTCGCTCTCTCCTTCTTGAAAAACGTCTCGGTAACAACCGCACTTCCAATCGCCGCAGCAGGACTGATGAAGAAGGCAACAATTGCTCGACACACGGCCACAGTCGCATAAGAAGGTGATTTGGCACAGCTGATGTTGCTAACCAGAGAACAGATGAGAGAGAGGAGGAAGAGCGGTCGTCGACCGTAGGTATTGGAGAAGGGTTTCCAGATTAAAGGTGCCACGCCGAGAATACAGATCTGGAGAGAGGTGAGGTATGTTGTTCGTTAGAGTGAGACGCCGAGATCCATGGCGATTGTCTCGTATGCGGGAATGATTGCAGCTGCAGTGAATGTTGACATGCAGGCGTGGATAGCGACGAGGGTTAAGTTTGTGACTTTCTGTTCATGTTGTCAGTACTTATCTCTTGGTTGGGTTCTGCCGAACAAGGGGGAACTCGCCTTCCATTGCGGCCAGTTGTATGGATCAGCATCTCCAATATCGGGGATTGGATCGAGATCGAGTGTTCCATGGCGATCGAGAAGATATTGTCGATGCTCATTTGAGAGTCCTTCTGTGCTATTGAAATATGTTCCGTGGGTTGGACCGGCGTCGAGATTCTCGAGATATCCGCCGTTGGGAGACTCTACCTCTTTGTTCGCTGCTGCTCCATTCGAGAAGTCTTGCGTCGGGGTCGCCATTTTGTTCAATGGTTAGCTGGTTGTGGGACGAAGCTGTGGTCGTGATGAGAATATAGATATCTAAATACTGTGGTAATCGACGTCAAAGTCGATGAGTCTTGATGTCCACTGAATCCTGGCACAATCCCTTAATCTCCACGCTGGACCCCCCAGACCTCTGTCGTTCGTACTTGCAAATAAACTAGAAATCAACACAAAGAGATTACAAGAAACGTAGAAGAGAAAGAGAAAGAGGCAACCCGTAACTAATAACCTCCCTGTTTCCCCACTCCCCGCAATCTCGACTCCATCTTTCCTCCCGTCCAGCCTTAGGCTTCAAATAAACCCAGAATAGCCGCGCACTCAGGGTGCACGAGCATAATGCTGATCCACTACGTAGCGTCCTCAAAGCTATCTCCAAATCGAGACCCATGTCCCATCAAGTTTTGGTGGCGAACGGGTGCGGCTTGAATTCCTCTTGGCTTGCACATCCTGGCTTGATGGAGGCGAACAGGAAAGGCGGCAGGGGGTCTGGATAGGGTTTGATGCGGAGGGATGATGAATCCGGAGGTGATGAGCGGATGGTGGGGATCCCCACTGCGGCTGAGGGGCGGCCGGGGATATATTTTGCCCCGCAGATTTGAGTGCGAGGAGAAAGCGGAAATATGCAGTCTGATATAAATATGTGGTATTGTTATGTGTGACAGGCATAGACAACGTCATGTGAAGGTAGCTAGTGGAAATGTTGCCTTGTGGAAGAACGTTGAGAAATGTGAAAGGCTACGCCGGAGTATCCGACGAGTAGGACATGACCAGGAAATGCTGTAGTGAGGCTCAAAGCACACTAGCTAGTGCAACAATGATAGCTGATAATTTACAATGAATGAGCTAGGCACTGCTTTACCTCTGTTTCGAGATGGACGTGCAAAAAAAATAGTTGAAAACCTTCAATCGGTCCTCTTCCATAACTCGAGAGCGGCAGACGCCGGAAGCTCTCTTGATTGAAGCGCAGCTAACCTTGGGTATGTATGCAGTAGCATGGTCTCTACAGACGTCCTCGACGCTTTTTGTAGGATTCGGAGTCGTTGCATGGAGTCGTGAGGAGGCCGATAGGAGCTTCTGACAAAAGCCTCGAAGTCGCAGAAAGGAACGCTTCTGCACCGCAGACCTCCATAAGAAACACCCAGGCACAATTGACAAGTGTATTGTAGGTCGTCGTTCCTTGTACTATGTGCCAAGGAGACGATTGGCGATGTTAGAGAGTTCGGCAAAATTTGGTCCGGAGATGAGATTCGGATCCGAACATGAGACTAGCCTTGTAAGGTTAGCAGCTTCAGTCTGAAAATAACATCACCACTTCCAATCTTTTCTTCCATCAAGCCCATGCCAACTTTCATTCAAACCTTCAACTCAAAACTCTTCGCTGTTCATTCTTCTCCATGCCTCAACCACACGAAGAGCACTAGGGTCATTCTCGTTCTAGAAATCTGCGCGTTCGCCGCCCAGATGTGTGTCCTTGAAGTCGAGATTGTTGAGAAGCCATCACTGTCACGGAAGTCTCCGTGACCGTGAAGTATTTCATTGATGAGAAACCCCTTTGGGGAGTAAATGATCCGGAGTTTGAATTGCGCAAGCGCCGTTGCCTTCGAGTGAAGTGTCGTGTCGAGGGGAAGGTCATCGTCGTTCGTGGAAGGTCACGATTGATTTGTCATGGAGATGTGGCGCGGTCGATATCACGTGCATAGTGCTTTCGCCTCCATTCTACCTCCTTCATGATGCTTCCAGCAGCAGCCAGCAGAGCCTCGTAAGCTCGAATTTCTGATCAAGCAGATTGCGTCTTCTACGACGCCTGGAGGTGAGATGGGGTGTATAAGTCCAGCTTCGATCAATCTAAGATCCTTTTTCATCATTCAAGACAATAACATCATCTCGAGCACTCGATCTTCTCACCCTCTCCAACATTCTACCAACAACTTTCAGACTTCCAACCCAAACACAAACAATCAAAATGCCTTTCTTCCAACCAGCCTACCTCAGCCCAGAAGCCAACTTCTTCCAGCTACTTTCAGAGCTCGATCAACCCACCCACAAAGCTGCCTGCCGTCCCCACCGACGCGCAGAGACCTTCAACCCTCGCTTCGATGTCACTGAGTCCGCAGACTCCTACGACCTCTACGGTGAACTTCCAGGCCTCACTCAAGATGACCTCACTATCGAGTTCTCCGACGCCCAAACCCTTGTTGTCAAGGGCAAGACTCAGCGAGCATTGAACATCCCATCCACTCAACCCGAACAAACCACCAGCGAGAAAGGCAAGGAGAGAGAAGTCGATACCTCGTCCGAGAAGAGCCACGCTCCAACAGTAGAGGATGATTACGATGATGTCGATGCCCCAGTCGCTACACCAGCTACCACCGCAACCGCCACTGAGGAACAGCAACCACGGCAAGCTGCCGAGACCGTCGCACCGAAGCCAAAGTTCTGGATCGCTGAACGAGAAGTTGGAGAGTTTGCAAGAAGTTTCTCCTTCTCGCAGAGAATCGAGCAAGATTTTGTCAGTGCTGATTTGAGCAATGGTGTTCTCCATGTTGTGGTTCCCAAGAGCCAGAAGCCAAGGAAGGTCACTGTCACTGTCAACTAGATGTACTTCTATTGTATCATGAGAATGTGGAGGATATGAAGCGGCATCTGCTTGGGCCGGAGTTTGGTTCGGAATTGAGATAGCGTAATACAAAGTCGTTCATTCAGTCTAAAATTTGTTTCTAAATAAATAATTATGCCGTGTCACGTGAAATGATCAAATCTATCGCCAAGTGGCATTTGTGGGTGTGTTTTATGATTCCCAAAGTGTTGTGCAGTACTTCGATATTTGGAAACTCGTTGTAATATTATTGGTTGTCACCAAGGTTCCTTCTCGTCTCGTGCCAGCATTTGAAGTCAAAGCCACGAGGAGACATCAATAACTCTAAATAGATGATCGACGCAGCCTTGCAAAAATTGATACGTTGTATCATCACTTGCGTTACAAGATTCTGTGTCACTTGGGCAGGCAACTCTAGTGATTGCATGGAAGTTGAGTCTATGAGTCACCAATAATAGTCAAGTCCTGGTATCAACGATTTTCAGCTGGATGCCTTTTCTGCACTTCAATTCTAAAATGTGCAAGGCAACGAAGCATTTGATGATACAAAAACAAACAATGAATGCGAAGACATGCATAAGAAAGTTTGCAGCGTTGCAAATTATCAGGATGCCCCTTATCACGCCACGTAGGTCGATATCCCAGAGCCTTGGTCAAGCATATTGGGATTTGAAGACATCGCGGGGAACTTGGGGCAAACAGTCCCACGCCTTCGAATAACCATATTCTTACCTCATTGGTTAATGGCATTGAGTCCTAGATCCTACAATTTTTCAGCTCTGAGTCTTTGGCCCCTTTCACATGATTGGGGCCCCCGAGAAATCGGCAAGTTGGCCGCAAACACTTGCTGAGCCTGATCGTGAGCCTGATATCTTGTTGAGGTTTCAGATCGCAGGTTGCGTAGCCTCTCGGCGTGCTACTTTTAGGCAGCTCATTTCCCCCCCGTGGGCCTCACAAGGACGTGCGGCGGGAGAAAAACCTGAGTAGTATAAGCTTCGGTAAAGAAGTGCAAAAAGGCACGGGCTTAAATAATTGAAAACCGAGCTTTTTAATAAAATTACTCGCGGATTTTCAATTAATACAAGGATTTAAACAAGTCGTGGGGCTCCCTGGATTCGAAATACAGATTACAGAGGTCGAAATTGGCAGTAATGGACATGCAACGACTGCATCGTATGGAAGTATGGTCAGCGTCCGTCTACCAGCTATGACGACCAACACTACCCTTCTCATCACTAGCACCCGAAAAGCCTGGGATCCGGCGTGGACACAGGTCGCTACTCCCAAGGGATTGGGAATACCTCTCCCAGTACCCGAGTCGATCACGTCCAGCAATTACACAAGCAGCTCTATAAGCCATTCTCCCGTTGTCGCTACTCAAACTCCCCGTAAGCGCTTCAAGTGGCCCCAACCCTACGAGCACCTGAGATGCACTCACCCTCACAAGTACCTTCGGTAGTGCCACACAGAATCCTTTGAACTCTGAGTTAATATCCAAGTCGCTTGGATGTGTAACCATAATGACGCCAAGAGATGTGAAGGGAGTCCCGTATACAACGATTACAGAGGTTATGGAAACTCTCCTCGATTCAAATGGATTGCCAGCCCAAACGATATTTCAAACTCTTCAGACACTAGCAGACTTGTCTGGACGACCAACCAGGACACTTACAAAGTATCTCCCGACAGATACAAGTTCCGCTTCTACCTCGGCGACCAACCCGTCTCAAACTACGCCATACAATAATACCAATATCGCGCATTATATTCCGCTGAGTTGGGGCAACTATTTCATCATCTTCTTCCTTCCCATTCTGGTCGCTGTACTTCTCTCCATCTTCATATAAATAATCGATAAAAATATCAAACTTATGCTACCATTTCATACTCTCATGACGCGAAATGGGGTAGCGGCCAATGATTCGCTATGCGTGACACTTGGTGGACTGACCGGGCCGCTCTACACAGTGTGCACCTCCTTTTTCGGTGTGGAGAGCCCTATCTATTCTAAGCGACTTTCTGGTCCTATTGACAGCACTCGTTGTTCCCATCTCAAGCGAAACGATAGGAACAAAACTTTATGGAATGTGCTAAGTCGACAAATTCCTGGGTTGCTCTATGTTCTTGGAGATCTTTGGTGGTCCTTCCCGGGCCACGCAGGCTTTGATGAGTTGCATTGCTCTGGTAGTCGTCGCGATAGGTGCTTTCCTCTGCAAAATGCGGACAGGTGTTGCCGTATGTCCATGGAGCATAGCCGGCACCGGATCCTTTCTCTCTGTTGAGCTTACGAAACTCCTACAATCAACTTATCCGGAGGTTGTGCAGCGGAATGCTACTATATCACAAATTTCGGCGCGCTTTGAAAACAAAACATTTGCGTTGCAGCACTACCGTGGAAGCAGAAACCGCACCCGGTACGGCATTATCATTAAAAGCAGTGACAGAAATCGATTGAATGCTTCCCAAGGCACTGCGACTGTGCCAGGCAGATTTTGCATTTCCAGGAGGTTCGCTGGACAATATGGCCTGCGACCGGTCTTCTTCACTATGCTCTTAGGTCTGTTGGGTTTAATTCTGTACGATGATTTGAAGCGGTTAAACCCCTTGACCGACTCTTTCGATAGATCCACGGATAGCCAAAGATTTGGAGTTCGGTTCCTCTTCACTGGTCTCGTTGTCATTACACGTTCTTCTAGGATGACATGGTTTCTTGTAAGTACTCCTTGAACAGCACTATGCGCATGAAAAATGACGCTCGAAGTAGAAGTTATCGGGATGGAACCTTATAAACACCTCTCAAATCATGCACAGAGATCAGCAGCTTCAATCTCTGCCTCGTCAGCTACTTTGGCGTTTCCAGGATTATGGAGAGCTATGCGAGACCGAAATCAGTTCACCGGTGCCGTTGTATTCGTAGGTGTCTTTCCGGGTTCACACCACTTCTTTTTTCAAACATCCCATATCATATTACCCAGACCTGGGGGATACACAAAGTATGCGCATCGTTGACAGTTGCAGTCCTGGTGTTCATGATTCTGATTCTGGTTTGGTCCTTCTTCATTAAATATCCAGGCATGCCTGTTGATCCCAGCACGATTATAGGCAGCATTTATTACTTGTGCGACTCAGCGGTGCTGAAGGACGTTGAAGGCATGTTTATGATGGAGAAAAAGGAGTGATGCCCACATCAAGCAAATTGAAGCTAACTACAGATTTGGAAGATGATTGGATTTTCTGAGGAGCCGAGAATCGGTATCTATCGTGATGGGAAAAGGTTGAGGGATACGGAGAAGGCTGTCATGACAGCAGCGAGGACAGACGGCTTGATTAAGGTCAATACGAGGCTTCCTGGAATAGGGGGGGGCGGGAAGGTTGATCGAAGAGCTTAAATTGACCACCATGCCAGTCACATTTCATCTTCCACCTCCAAGCTTATGATCTAGACTTGATGCGGCATTTTACAAACTTTTTCATTATTGGCTTTGCGTCGAGAAAGAAATATGGGCGCTGGTGTAATATCCACGAAGTGCGGGGTCGAGGGTCGGCTCGCTAGTGTAAGGGGCTTGCTTCAAGCCACCAAGTATAAGAAGCTTCCGGTGGCATTCTTCGCCTCTTACAGAACTTGTTAATATTGTTAATCGAGCCGGCCCACTCAGGTCCCAATCCCGACCTTCTGCGTATATCCCTTTCCTTAGCTAGATACGTTCATATATGAATTTTCTCCTACCACGTGATAAGTTTGGTCTGTGCACCTTTAACCCGCTTTTGGCGCCAGCCCCCAAGAATTCCATCTCTGAAAGGCTGAGAACCCTCCCGAAAGCTGCGCAGTATCTTACAAACCTTTTTACACAATACTCTGCTATCTTCCTCCTCCTGTTCCCTCCAGCTATAGCCGTGTTTACCCGCACCACACCGCATGACATTGTCTGAAAACTCTTCGTCGTTTGTCATGATCTTCGTTCGCTTAATGTGTTAGAGCCACCAAGTTCGGTGAGATGAGGTAAAAAGAACCACATCAGTCCCACAAAATCAAAACCTGCAAACTTAAACCACACAGCAAAGTTTGCGGTCGTCGTCAGGATGTCGGTTCGGCACGACGCAAGCTTTTCAGCCTCCTGGGGTCAGGGTTATGTCTAGGTAGGGTTTCATATACCCCACGAGCAATTGCGGTACCGAAAATGCTGCTAGTCTAGATAGTCATCCCACGGAGACTAGTTTCCACCACTCGTTCAATTTTGAATTGCTGTAAGATAATAGTCACAAAATCTCCGTATCATTCTCGGGCTATTAGGTACGTTTTTCATAATAGCCTCCCAAAAACGTTAAAACTCTTCACTGTTCCTCGAACGTTTTCATTCCATTACCCCTCAAAAACACCATGGCCGAGATCAATCTCAAAACAATATCCCCGGAGTCGAAGTCGGAGAATTCACAGAATGGCCAGGTGGCGGACATTGCGGCAATCGAGGCGCAGGGGAATGCACATTTCCATCGTCTGGGGTGGAAGCGGTTGACGGTCGTCCTGATCGTCGAGGCCATCGCACTAGGTGCCCTCTCGATACCGAGCGCCTTCGCGACTCTAGGCATGGTGGCAGGTGTGATTACAACGGTTGGACTCGGGTTCGTCGCCATATACACAAGTTATGTTGTCGGGCAAGTGAAGTTGGCGTTTCCGCACGTAGCTCACTATGCGGATGCGGGGCGACTGCTGATGGGAACCTTTGGGTACGAATTGATTGGTGCCATGTTTGCTCTGGAATTGATCTTCCTCGTCGGATCACACTGCTTGACTGGCAGCATCGCGTTACTGAACATTTCCAACAATGCCATTTGTTCTCTGGCTTTTGGTGTTGTATCGGCAGTTGTCTTACTGATTCTGGCACTCCCGCCGTCGTTCGCGGAAGTGGCTATTTTGGGCTACATTGATTTCGTCTCAGTTATGTTGGCTATTGGAATCACCATCGTCGCAACTGGAATATCATACGGCCAGGCAGGCGACATGTCCGATTGGTCCGCTTGGCCTAAGGAAAACCTAGGCTTCACGGAAGCTTTCATCGCTATAACTAATATTGTCTTTGCATGTAAGTTTTCGGCTCTACAGACTTGTGGAGATTGACCACTGACATTGTGAACAGACTCGTTCGCCGTCTGTCAGTTCTCCTTCATGGATGAGATGCACACGCCCAAGGACTACGTCAAGTCAATTTGGGCTCTTGGTCTGATTGAGATCATCATTTACACCCTCACAGGTGCCTTGATCTATGCCTTCGTTGGGAAAGATGTGTCTTCACCTGCTCTACTTTCCGCGGGACACTTGATGGCCAAGATCGCCTTTGGCGTCGCCTTGCCTGTCATCTTCATCTCCGGCTCTATCAACAGTACCGTCGTTGCTCGCTACATCCACGGCCGTATCTACAAGAATTCTGTTGTGAGATTCATCAACACTCCAAAGGGATGGATTACATGGGTAGCGCTGATCTCGGTCATCACTATTGTCGCCTGGGTGATTGCCGAAGCAATTCCCTTCTTCTCCGATCTGCTGTCAATATGCTCAGCCTTGTTCATCTCAGGGTTTACATTCTATTTTCCAGCCATGATGTGGTTTAAGCTCATCAGAAAGGGCAAATGGTATTCGAGAGAGAATTTATTTTTGAGTATCGTGAACGCCGTCATCTTCTTGATTGGCATGATCGTCTTGGTGGGTGGAACTTATTCGGCGGTTGATGATATCGTAAGTTTATTTTGCTCGGGATTTGAGAATGCCATTGCTAAAACAGATGAAGAGAAACCAGTACAATTCTGGTACGGTTAGAGGCGCATTCACATGCGCACCACTTGAATAGATATGTGTCCACCGCATACAACACCGGATGCGCTCGCCAAGAAATATTTCATGAGATATGAGGTGCCGCCTGGCCAAGCTGATATGGAAGAATAGTATGGTTTAAGCCATGTATCATGCAGTTGTGTCAGAACATGAGCTTTGAAGCTTTGATTTGATGGCTGTGAGATATGAAGGATGTAGGAACAGGATAGCAATGACCAATGAGTTAGTGATGTGGTCAGGATAATGACCTTCGCGGTCCCGATAGATATATTTACAGCAGGAAATAACTGCCATTAAAAAACAGCTTTAATTTTAAGTTTATGGAGGATTGAATTGCGGTGAGATTAACCACACTCCATGTTTGCAAAGACAATGAATGTATTTAGCCAGCCATCTCAACCGGTTTTGCTATCGAGTTCCTCGCCTCTAACTCTCTAGGCCCAAATCCCGAGCGCTTGTACGATGATATAGGAACAGTCTCTCCCATTAAATATTCGCTAGCAATGCTCGGGTTTCCTTTTGCTGATTTATCATGTGTTCTTCTGGTGCGGGAGCGGACGTGGAAAAACAAGGCAATGACAATCGCAAGTAAAGCGATCCCAACACCAAGTACAATGCCGATGATAGCCTTAACAGGCAGTATCGAATTCCAATTTGGACTCGGCGATGAAGTTGCTGACCCTTCCGAAGACGTACCGCTAGACTCAATTACTGTCCAACTCCCTTTCCACGTATCTTCCCAACTAGCATTCGACCCAATAATCGTACTGTCCTTCGCATTGATCACTGTCAATGGGTATTTAGATGGTGTGTTCGGTCCTGGAGCTTGCGCAAGGAACCATGCTCCTTCGCCGTCTCCTTGGGCAGTCTGCCAATTCACACCAATGAAAGCTGCTTGAAGGAAGGCTCTGCCGAGCTCATAACCCCCACTTGGACCTTGACCGGGCCGAAGTGGTAAGTATTGTGTCGGTGTGTCGATGATAGGCTGAGTAAGAGTGAGATTCAGGAGAGTGAGGGGGACCTTGATCGTCATGTTCTGGGAAATGCTGTCGCTGAGCCGAAAAGTGAAGGAGAGAAAAGATGGTGATGTGACGATACGTTCGTAGCTCGGATCCTTGGTGTTCCAGAAATAGAGTCCATATTTCATCTGGAAAGTGACTGGCAAGTATTCAGTAATAGCATCGCATGAACTCTGGAGCAGGTAGATGTATGGAACTTGTGGTTCCACTAGCACTGAAGTTGAGACGCCGAGTGAAGAATTCCCTTCCGCTAGAAGACCGATTTGAGAAGTGAAATTGAAAGGCGAGGCGCCTTCTGTGACACCGATCCCGATATCCAAAAGGTCGATAGGAAGGCGGTTAATTGCGTAAACCTGACTGCTGACTGGTCCCAAGGCGCGACTAGGGTCGAAACCACCAATATTCAGTGATCCCGGTATACCCAACGCCTCTGATCCAATATGCAAGCCATATGAGTTCGACGGAGTGTTGCCTTGCTCAAACAAAGCACTAGGGAGAAGTGTTCCATTCCACCTTGGATTTGGTGGGAAATGCAGCCATGATTCATTGAACTCAGGAGCTCCGAGACTCAGATGACCAATCTGCATCGGATACGTAGTGCCGTCTGGTAAAGTCTCGTATGCTTCAGAGACCACCAGCATGTTGAAGTCCTGGACCTCTGCAAAATATGTGTTCCCTACAATGCCATCTCGCAAATGTATTGACATCGTGTCGAACATCCAATTTGCACTACCAGTCAGCGAACCCAATGCTGCATCTGCTCCCCCTAAGGATGAATTCACGACCTTCCCGGTCTGGTCGATCTCAAATGCCGTGTTTGATGTCGAGGGGTTGTAAAATCCTGCTTCTTTGGCGACGCTGCAGGAGACGCCGTTCGCGCACACAGAGGGTGCCAGGACAGGCGATGCCCACACTCCTCCAGGAAGGAGGTCAAATGTCTGAGGTGGGGTTCCGATTGACAATGTAACAGCTTGCCACGGTCCATCAGGACCATAAGACTTTGAAGACCATTGCACTGTTTGGGGATTACTGTTCGCAGCCAAGCCTAATCCAATGAGGAGAAGTAAAAGCAAATACTTGCTAAAGGTGTTTCGGCATAACATTGATATAAATTATTACGAAGTTGAGGATCACAGAATAGTCGACCTGA
This sequence comes from Acephala macrosclerotiorum, assembly GCA_014904845.1. NCBI lineage: Eukaryota > Fungi > Ascomycota > Leotiomycetes > Helotiales > Mollisiaceae > Acephala > Acephala macrosclerotiorum. Next base: position 12,651 of record MU119414.1, read on the forward strand.
ATGAAATATCAAAGGACGCGTTTGGTGGAAGATGAATACAAAGACAGAACTCCCGAGTTCGAGGCGGAGAATCTTCTCACAATCGTTTCCCTGATTTGCCTGGCACCAACAAAAATAACGAAGGGGGGTCCGATACACCAACATTTTAAGTTGCGACCTCGAGGGGCCATGGGCGCTTAATCGCGCGAAAGTACCACCCTCAGCAAGTTGTTACTTCGCGCTGACAAGCAAGCGCCAGACTCGCCAAAACTCGAACTAGGATTCTCGGACAACCATTGGCATGATACGTGTAACGTGATTGAAGAGGGAAACTTGAACGATGCTGCGGATGCAAAATGATGAATCCAAAATGACCTGAGCAGGAAATTGAGGTTGGCGAGCTGGTTGCAGAACTGGCTGCATGTAAGCGCTGATGAATCCAAAATTACCTGGGCAGGAAATTGAGGTTGGCGGCGAGCTGGTTGCAGAACTGGCCGCATGTAAGCCTTGATGAGGCCGATGTATGGCGATGCGGACGAATTATTGCAGCCTAATCAAGTTGAAATCTTGCTGCGATTATCGGCAGCAATTATTCGCGATCCAGATATATGCCACCCCGACACAAAACCACTTGTTCACGACCTTATCACTATGAAGATACTCTAGTGACGCTAGAATTGGGACGAGGGCATTAGCGAGAAATCCCTTGCACTGAAACGGTGAAATTGGAGATGTATCTTCTTCAAATCATTACTAGTATTCAAATATCGAGGTTTAGATGAACGTAAGTGTTTGTATTTCTGTCAGGTATGGAATTACTACTTGGGAAGTTCGTAGTCCAGACAGAATGATCTCGGTCGACGCCAATGAATGCATGAAATGAATTCTCAGCTTAGCGGGCTTTCCAAGTCAAGTAACCTCAATAATTCGAGCAAATCAACAACCACTCTGCAATTCGCTCCAAGAAAAAACTTTTTTTTCTGTAGGTATACAGTATGTCTTTGTGTTGTTGTTGTTGTTGTATTGATTTACGTCTAGAGAGCATAGCAAAGCTATGCTACAGAGCCTCCCAGGGGGCATGGAGACGTGCTAAGCAAAGGACTTATGTACAGGATATTGTAGATATCAAAAACCCCAAGGGGAAAAACTCTACGATCAAGTAAACCTTAATGAAAGCATTTTGAGCATACGCGGGCTAGAAAGCAGCGACTGTGACCCTTCCCCGCCAGTTGGGATGGGCACCACCAGAGAAATGTATGCCAACTGTAGAGAGGCTCCTAGAGTCTTTAGAGCTAGATCCCAGGGGGCCCGACAGAGTTGCCTCGCGTCAAAGGTCTCCTTAGACAGACCTAGCAATAGCACTCTAAGTCTTTTCTATAGCAGCGACGGCGTGTAGAAAGCTCAGTACCAATCCCTCTCGAGCTCTCTCCTCCCCCAGCCCTCTCTTCCCCCCCTCCCTCTTCTCCCTCTCTAGCCACAGTATCCCCCTCTCTTGTGAACTTAGACATACAGTCACCCCTCTACTCGCAGTGCCCCCCCTTCCCTCCTCTAGAAACTTGTGTCCTCGCCCTTAATCCTTCATCGTGGTGTCTGCCAATCCGAGTATAAATATCTTCGCAGGTGTAGGTAAATAGAGACCCAGCCAAGGGAAAGGTAGCACCGTGAGAGAGCAATATGCCGATACAGTTGATCAGGTCGTAGTTCGAGTGTAGTCGAGCTTGCGGCAAGTAGAAGAGGCCACGGTGGCAGTCGAGACCGCGAGAGGATATCGATAAGGAAGCTTCTTCGCCCGTTGTCGTGATTCAGTTTCAGCTCTGGGATATTATTGCAGCCCGCAAGCTGCTCAATCCAATCTGCAAAGCAGATTAAGCTCTCTAGGAGCTACAGGTTCGTAGGGGACACCCGCAGAGTAAAACTCTGCTCCTGACAGGTGCTGAATCGAAGTCCCCCAGTATGTCTTTGTGAAGTGTCGGCTTGGCATCTTGAGCATTCTGATTGGTTCTGTCCCGTTGAGAGTTCCCTTTTCGTACGTACCATAGTACGCCGAGTCCCAGCCCAGCGGCCAAGAGGACAACAAGAATAGATATAACCTCCCCTACTGTATTCATTTCGTCACTTCGCGACTCCGTACGGGTGTGTTGCCGAAGTAGTCTGTTCTTTACGGGCGCTATGTTCTTGAAGTTGCAAATCGTTGGTATTCCTTAGGCAAGTGACGACTACTGTGAAGCTAGCAAAAGGTGGCCGTAAGCTTGATGGAATGACCCCGGAGATAGCAACTCTAGAATTTATCGATGGATTGAAGCTTAATCACGATGACGGCTATGAGTGAAAAGAAGTTCTCGGAACTGGTCACAGAGAGGATGTTCAATTTGTTGGTTTAATCTTCGAAAGAGGTTATTTGGAGAAGGCAAATCGTCAGATCAAGAATGAAAAAAAAATGTAGAGTGCTTATTGCTCTACGTAAAAGTATTTATACTCACGGTCGTAATGATTCACAGTAATATTTGGGTACGGTACAAAGTAGTTATGGCAGTATTGTTTGATTCATACTTTGCATCTGAAATGCCGGGACCATATCCACCCAAAGACGGGTTGGAAGCTGCGAGCCTTATCACACGTCGAAGAAGCGAAAGTTGGAAAATAGGAAGCTTAAAAAATTGATAAGAGACAACAGGTTCAGGGTTCCAAGATCATGGCTGAAGGTCAACCAGGTTCACAAAACATCCGGTTCTTCTCCTTACAACAGACTTTTGATTTTATAAGCCACAATCTCCGCGCATTCCAACGTCGTCTCGATCCCCTGCTTACCGGCTTACTTTCCCACTAAGCAAGTGAACATCATCAACTGCGAACCTCAAAGCGTTTGGGCTCGTGGCTCCAAGATCCATAAAGCTAACAAGGACCAGATAGTTTACACCTCCTGGGAAGGCGGGTTCCCTCTGCGCTTTTCCTCTCTTGAGAACACCTTCCATGCAATCCATCCCAGTCCTACCATGATGAGTAGAACCACGACACCAATAAAAATGGATCCACCTATCGAGACGTGCCGCTTGCTCAGGCTTCCTGAATACATATCTCCAGCCTCGTGCAGGGTGATGTGTTGCTTGATTTTCCTGAAATGGTAATTTGAAGGGATGGCTAGTGGGCTGGGGCCGTTAACCCTGCGTTGGTAGAGTTTGACAGTCTGAAAGACGGAAGTTGTGCCGTGAGAGCCAAGGGGAGTCTGATAGTAGATCCGTGTTGATTTCTTTGCCTACAACAGCTTTCTAAATATTGTGATACTTTTTGGTTGAGTAAGACATGCGAAAGTGGTGGGATTTGGGGAAACGCTTCTGGGTTCAGGTTATGTATGACAAAATAAACCATGATTGAGTGATTCAGAAAATCCATTTCTTTGGCCGTACCTGCCCTCCGCAACCAGAAGTATACGGCTCCAATCCATGAAGCCAGGAGAAATGAAATAGGATATTCCGGAAACTCACAATGAAACTCTGCCTTACAATACTCCACGCCCATCACCACCATCAGGATTAAAGAAGCCGTCCTAAGAAAACCTCTATAGATCTTTCAATTCATCCGCTTTCCTGTCGTAGAATCCATCCCCACGTTTTGTATAGAATCTTCTGACCCCCTCTGTATGATCCCCAAAGGTGTTTAAATGGAAATACTATTGGCAGGTTGCAAAGTATTGCCATGTTTTATGCTTAGGAAAGTTGAAAAGACTACAAGCTAATGCCAATGGTAGCAGGCTGATCAAAACTTGAATATGGTCCTTATAATTACCGCTGCTCTTTGAATAGTAAAGGCTCTCTTGTTGGTCTATAATGTACATTGATGATAAGAGGTTCTAATCACCTTGTTCCAAGCAAGTCGCGGTTGTAATTTCAGAGGAAGTTCTGTGCGTGATTCTAAGATTGGTGGGAATGAATCTTGTATTTAGAAACTGCAGATTAAACATGTTTCCATTTCCGTATCTCATAGGAGATGAAGAGCCGGGAGATGTGGCTACTCTTGATGGAATGCTTCCCGGTTGTAGCCCTGACGTTGAGAGTTTAGTAAAGAGGAAGGCCAATAGGCCGACTTGGAGAAGTGTATAAGCTTTCATGGCAATGTCTGGTAGCGATGTTTGATATGGGTGATTTTCAAAATGGATAGAATTTGATCAGCATATTGCAGCAAGTATATTGTATGTTGGATAGCAAGCCTTTATAGCTATGGAAAATGTCCATTTTCTTCATAGAAGCGGTGTGAATGAAAGTTATTCGGAAGAGTAGGTTATTGGGCCTTTTTCGCTACTGTGTGGGTTTCTCACCTCCAATACTAATTAGCTTGGCAGTCCATCAAGTTACGAAAGAATCACGGCAATAACAGGACTGAATAGCATTCCCAGATGTCTATAAGTTCTTCCTAGAATCTACAAGTATCAAGATCAAGACTCAAATCGCAGATCCGGCCCCTGTAAATTAGCGAATGTTCGCTAGAAACAGGGGGTCTTAGCTGATGGCGGGGTCTCTTTTTTATTTTATTTTTAGCATCAACATACTAACTTTTTCAGGCCCACCCCCGCGACGACGTCAACATCATCCCATTCAAACAAACATCGTCATCAGCAAGCGCATCGCCAATGTCGATTCGGCCTTTAAGTCAAACCGTCCCTCTGATTGATGAGTCTTTCACTGCCCATGATACATGTTCTTGTTGAACTTAATGTTGCGTGGGCAGACGCGGTCGGCCTTTTTCATTGCATCGAACGCGAAACAAGCTCCAGCAATTCGTTACACAGCTAATCACGTGCAACTTGACCTCGGGGACCCTTCAGAGCACCAACCTCTGATATTCAAGGGATATTTTGGGTGAATGTGGAAATTGCAAATATTTCATCTATCCATCTTGGCATCAAGCTGAGAAGCACATCTTCGGATGTTGCAAGGAAGAGGCAATGTGCAGGCTAAAAGAAAGTTCTTTCAGCTCCGAACGCCACTCCAGGCTGACTGGTCGAACAAATGACAAAACGTCGGACAAGCGCTAAAGTGTGCTGCTCCCCTCAAAAATCATTCGTCCAAAATAGGATTCATTTCGGGTTCCTGCATTCAAGTGGTCTGGCATATGCCGGTCTTGGACATAGTCAAGTGATCTCTCATATGCGACGATGTGCTGGTACCCAAAAGAGTGCACAGAAGCCATGCATGAAATGCAAACAATTAGCATGACGAGATCCGATTGATGGACCTGAGATTCGGGTTCTGTTGCGAGTGTTTTTTTTTTTTGTCAAAGGATCTCCGAAGCGCATAGGCAAGGCTCACTCAGGGGAAATACCCCAGATTTTCATCAGCTCACTCGTCCGATGTGTCAAATACTCCCGTTTAAATCAAAGAGCTATGATCGGTGATTGGTGAAGCTCAACCCGTAAGACGGGACATAGCCTCCTTGGAATTGGGTATCAAGATGAAAGCAATGCTTAGCAATGGGGGTATGCAAAGTGTCGGAGAGAGATTCTAAGCGGTGGCTTTAGCTGGTGATCCCATGCCAAGTGGTAATGTGCTACCAGGAGCGGAAGCTTATATATGCCCTTCAGTCTTCGAGCAGAGTGAAATCCAATCTTCATCGGCATCACTCTTTTGGCCTCAGTCACTCGTTCTATCAGTCACTCTTTTAGCTTATCCATAATTCGGCATCGTCAATTTTAGACTTCTCATCATGAAGCTCTCTTCTTTTGGCCTCATGGCCAGCCTCGCTGTCTCCGCTCTTGCCGAAGACCTCTTGTTCGTCGACGTCTTTGAGTACGAGGAGTACAATGAAGCTATCACCACTCTTGGCATGACTGCGAAGGTAGTCACCGAGACCGATTGGCGTGCAATGACGACCGCAGACTTTGCTTCCTACAAGGCTATCGTTCTTGCTGATCCATCATGCTCCTCTGATCCTACTATCCTCCAGTTCTTAGTTGACACCAAAGACGTCTGGGGTCCAGCTGTCGAGGGAAACATGGTCCTGATCGGTATGTGAATTCATTGCTGCTGCTTACATCTTGCTGATCCAAGACAGGAACGGATCCCAGCTACCACTTCAGCTCCGAACCAGGAGCAGGTGTCTTGATCGACAACGCCATCAAGTTCTCTGCAGCCGGAAAGTCGTCAACTGGCGTATCTCAGACTGGTCTTTACTTCGCTCTCTCCTGCTACTATAACTCGGTCGACACTGCAACTGTCGATACCTTATCTTACTTCGGAAATTTCGGTGTCCGCGGCAACCTCGCATGCTACAACAAAGCTCACATCGTCGCCTCATCTCCTGCACTTGGAGGTCTCGCAGATGCTGACCTGTCCAACTGGTCTTGCAGTGTCCACGAAGCATTCTCAGTATATCCCTCAGTTGGTGTCAACGGTTTCCAAGCTCTTGCTATCGCCCAAGACATCATTGGCGATGGTTCGCAGACTTTCGGTGACGGAACCATCGGTCTGCCATATATCATCTCTCGTGGTGCTACACCTGCCGGATGCGGCAACGGCAAATGGGAACCGGCTTTCGGTGAGGAATGCGATGATGGAAGCAGCAACGGTACACCTGGTGATGCTTGTTCCCTCAGCTGCAAGTGTCTCTCCGGACGACCCAAGGGTGACGGAACTTGCCTTCCTTCTCTCAGCAATACCACCTCGTCGTCATCATCGTATTCGCCGTCCGGATCGCCAACTCCATATGCTAACTCCACTGTCACAACTACTGCTACTGTTATGGAGACAACGTAAGTTCACCTCTATATTTTTGGATGAGCAAGCTAACATCAGCAGAACGTTTTGCCCCGCGCCATATGTGACCCCAACTGTCCCAGACAAGACAATTATCGGTGTTGAAATTATCGTCTTCATCGAGATAATCGTGGACTGCGTCACCTCTGGTGAAATCACAAGTGAATCACCCTCTATCTCTAACACCTTGGCAGTCCCGCTAACATGATTCAGTCACTTCAACTACCACCTCCGCCTGTTCTACGATGAACAAGCCCATTTTCGCCACCTCTAGCGCCGGCTATCCCTGCTATGTCTGCGAACTCTCCAAGGAAGGCCTCCCATGCCCCTCATCTTCATTCATCACCGCCTCCGTCACAACATGCTCTGCCCCACCACCAGCCTACACGCCTGCTCTCCCAGTTATTGTCCCATGTAGCACTTGTCTGCCATACACCCTCTCCACCTGCCCTGCATTCACCGTCGCGGCATCCAGCTCGGTGTATATCGTGACTGCACCAGTAGTTTCCAGCCATGTCCATGAGCAGGAGAGCACATATGTCTTTACACCTTCGACTAGTGTGGCGACTGTTACGAGCAAGACGGCTGCGGCGAGTGTTAGTGTGACTGCGAAAGCGAGTGGTACAATCCTGCCGTTCACTGGGGGTGCTGGAAGACAGGAAGTTGGCTTTGGTGTCGTCGCTGCTATAGCTGGTGTTGTCGCTTTCGCTTTGTGAGAAGTATAGCTTACATCAATTATTGGCATAATGCACATCGGTTGGGAATTTCCTAAGGGCCGGAAGGACGGTTGGTATCAATCAGCGCATTTCGATTTAAGGGAGATAATTACCTTCCTGGCTCTTCTTCTGGTGATGAGTGGGCGGTGGCGGGCTGTATAATTCACAATATAAATCCTTTTGGACGATTTTTATGGTCGTGTTCATGGTAATGATATGAATGCGTTGACTCTGCAGTTAAGTGACATCCACAGTTAGAAAAAGAGTGTTTTAACCCTAGCGGGTTCCTACGAAGCCATAAGTTAGTGTCCAGTTCAAGTATTGGCACCCGATTATGCGTACGCAAGTCGTGTTTGATAAGAGATCATTCCACAGCTATTGCAAGACATTATGACGAAGAAATAGAGTTAGTGTAATCCACATCGCTATTTGTGAACAATTGTATTGTAAATATCGTTGAAAATGCCATGCTATCAACTTGTTACCTCAAAATCGGTGGACGTAGCCTTATTCGTATCCTGGTAGAGGCATATAAGTGTAGGTCTGTTCCCTACACCATTCCCTGACGTATTTGATAAATGGTTCTAAGCTTATGTTAGGTATTCAACTCACTTAACAGAGTCGAGCCTGATCTTACCTCCCGAAAGGATAGCGTTGAGAATCTCAATTTCTCGTTCGCTTGCCTGACTAGCGTTTGTGTTCCAGCCTGTGGACATCCGCACCATAGCCTGCACCAGTAGTAACCCAATCCGATGTTCTGGAAGCGATGGTGGTGAAGGAAGCAGATCTATGATTCCCATCCCCTGTCGTTTGATGGTGAAGTAAAGTAGGTGAGCTTCTTCAACATCCATCCAACACTCGTAAAGATTTCGTTTGAACTCTTGGAATTCCCATTGGTGCACGACAAGAGGACTGTGCTTGAAGCGGTCAAGATGTTGCTTGAACCAGCTCCAGTTTACCTCTTCAAGCAACCGCTTCAATATTGTCCTGGTCTGGTCGGGGTTAAGATTATAGAATGCATATGGACCCTCGATAGCTTTCGCTTTTCCAGTACTTGATTCTTTTGCCGACGATGTGGAATTTTTCTTGGAATTCGATGCGGAACTCCCCGCCACTGAAGGAGCTGCTGATCCTCCTGAGCTCAAAATCCGATTAGATGGTCCTGCCTGCGATGCTGATACTCTTTGGGAAGTCCTTATCTGCGAAGGGGTGACGATTCCAATGCCTTTTGCTTGCGATCCTGATGGCCTTTGTGAGGTTCTCATTTGTGATGGGCGTGCGGATATCATGCCTGAGACTCTGGCTTGCGAACCCGCTTGAGATCCCACTTGCGACCCAACCTGAGATCTTATTTGTGACCCAACTCTTGATCCCATTTGCGATCCTTCTCTTGATCCAGCTTGCGACCCCAACCTTGACCCTGCCTGCGAGACTGGTTGAGATCCGGCTTGAGACCCTACTTGTGATCCAGATGGCTTCTGGGAGCTTGAAGCTATGCCCGAGAGTCTTGTCGATAGCAAAGGATTTTTGGAAATCCCTGAGGCTGGTTTTGATTTCGAAGTTCCTGAGACTGGTGTTTCCTGACTCTTGAGAATGGATTTTAAGGCAGTCAGATTGACGCTTGGCGTGCGTGCTCGTGAATCATCCGAATTAAGGACCCAAGGTGCGTGTTGCCCCGAATGGAGTGTGATACCAGAACTATGTTGGGACCCCTGAATTCCGCCAGATTCTTTATATCCAGAACCTTGAGAGCATGCCGACCTATCAGTTTTCTTGTTCTCGTGCATGGCAGGAAGCCTTGATTTAGGATCGATTTTGGACAGTCCGAAGTGGACCCTCTTCTTCTTTGTCTTACCTATGATGGTTGGTTCAGGTCTGATACTTGGGATCCTGCTTCCCTTTGGCTTCTCAAGTTCCTTCGGCGCCTTCAGCCTCTTTTTTTCTTCCTTGTCTTTGTCTTTGCCCATGGTAGACGTTAGTGATTGGCTTTCAACTCCGCGGAAGGTAAATAACTTTCGTGGCCAGAAATGACTAGCAGGTTTGCACTTGATGTTGTTTTAATGGAGGAAAAGTTCAATTTTTGGGAAGGAAAGATGAAGATGATTGAGCTTTTTTATACTTGATCGCCGTTTCTGTGAATAGAATTTGGCTAACATAGGAATTGTGCACAGCCTCGCTTGAATAAAAGGGGAACAAGAAAAACACAAAGTTTGTGAGCCATGATATACAAGTAGGGGCTATTGTGTTGTGGTGATCTGTGACTGTGTGAATCTCTATTTGTGTGTAAAATGGTAATCAATTTAAGTCGCTTAATTCGCTCAAAGTCAAAGTCCATAAAGTAACACAAAACCGCTATTCTGGGAATAGGCTTATCGACAGCTAAATGCGTGGCAATTTCTTCCTGCGCAAGGTCTTATTGGTGGATGCTGAAAGAAGGAAGGCAGCGCGCTCGAAAAGGGCACTGTATTGCAATGGAATTTCTTTCTTAATACCCCCCTCGTCCCGAATCTATGGTAACTTGTAAAGAGCCTCAAATTCGAGAAGACTTCCGTCGATGAACTTTTCTCGTAACGTTGAATACATTAAGGCTCCCCTTCGTAGTGATACAGCACCGTAGATACTTCGTGTTTTGGCTGGGGGGGGGGGGGCCTATCTCAAAGCTTTTGTACCTCTCATGAATCTATCCACAAACCAAATCCGGTACTCAAAAATCATTCAATATGATGGGTCAGAATACCTTCTAATCCTGGTAATCTTACTTTTGAAGGCAACCTCCGGACTTACCGAGCCTATGTTCCTCTAGCACGAGCCACGGCAAGCATACTAACGCCCAAGAGTGGATGTTCAATTAAAATCTGCCAACACATCCAGCCTTGCATGACCCCTCACTTATCAATCAGTGCCTGCTTCTCATAGCCCCTTTTCCTCTCTCACCCCCTCTCCTTGAAACTACAAGATTTCGCCTTGTTCTATCAATCACTTAATTACAAAGCATTCTAATATTATACCTTCCCAAGTACGGCCACATCCTACAATCTACCAAGCACTTCAAATCCTCCCCAATCCTCTCGCGGTGATTAAGCGGTTAATTAGTAATAATATGGCTAAAGCGAGATTGTTTCAATTCGCACTCGACGGGGACGAAGCAAGCCTTAGATGCTGGCTGGAAGGTGACGACGTGGATGTCAATGCAAAGGACGGTAATGGTCTCTCGGCCCTTCTGGTTGCGGTCCGAGAGGGCCATCGAGTTGTTGTGCGACTTCTTCTCAATGCGAGGCAGATACCGAGGACCAAGATAGCGGTGGGAAAACAGCCCTATTACTTGCCATAGAGAAGAAGCGACGGGACATCGTCCGGCTTTTGCTTCGATATGATGCCAATACCGAGTCATCAGATGACCGAGGACGCACCGCCTTGCTGGTTGCGGCCACTGTTGGGGATGAGGTAGTCGTCCACATCCTCCTGAACAAAGACGCTGATATCAGAGCTATTGACGACGATGGAAATACAGCCTTGATGTTAGCCAAAGCACTGGGCTACCCCCAGATCGTCCAGCTCCTCCAACCCAAGCATGCGCAGACGCAGTCGACGCCACAATCGCCGTCGCAGTCACAGTCGATAAATGGCCTGACGCTGCCGCTAAGGAATTCCCTCACGTCTTGGGCTAAGAGATGAGATCTCGTAATTAGGTGGTATTGGTGGAAAATGCACTGAGACGTTGTTCGATGTTGAAATGAGGCCTCACGCTTGATCGAGCATCGGCTCGTGTGGGCGGTCTCGGCTGGCCTGGATGCACCAGTGGATTTACTTTATTAAGGGAACATTCCCACCTAGTTAGATGGGCAGATTAGACATCACAATACCACTCCTTTTGCCCTCTCAACTGATATGGAGGCAGGGTAGTGCAGTGTTCTCGAATATGCTGAGAGGCCATACCGATCGGGTCACGGACATGGCCTTCTCATCAAGTGAACGTCTGCTTGCCACAGGATCATGGGACCAAACAATCAATATCTTGGAACCTGACACGAGACAGCTATTAAAGACTTTCAAATGCGATTATTATATGGTTGAGGCGTTCGCGTTCACACCCGATGATCAATTTCTCGCAGCTGCAAATGGCAGCCCAGACGAGATCCACATTTGGAATGTCAACACTGGGGATCAAGTTAAGGCTCTCAGAGATCCCAGTTGCGTCTATTCAGTGACATTCTCACCATGTGGGATGCTGCTTGCCTCCGGATCCGGATCAAGGGATCCCACAGTCAGACTCTGGAGATAGGAAACTGGACAACGATACCTACCCCTCGAAGGCCACACGGGCGCCGTAACGAAAGTATTACGTTTGCCTGATAGACAGTGGATTGCTTCTGCTTCTGAGGACGAGACCATAAAGCTCTGGAATGCCGACACCGGAGTATTAATAGGGACACTCGAGGGTCATTCAAACATCGTAACTTCATTGGCAATCTCGCGCAATGCGCAATGACTTGCTTCTGCATCCTTAGATGGCACAGTTGGGATCTGGAGAATAGGAACTAGAGATGCAAAGTGTATTAGACACTTGTATACCGGCTGGTCAACCTCGCTTGACTTCTCCTCGGATGGACGGCTGATAGCTGTTGCATTGTTGACTGATAATACTGTTCTAGTTTTGGAGACAGCTACTGGGAATGTGGTTAGAATACTGGCTATGAGGGCCGCTGTCACCGGCTTCTCCGCAGTGGCATTTGCGTGGGATGATACACTAATTGCTTCCGGATCAAAGAACGGCCCTGTCAACATTTTGTTGATGCCTAGGCTGCGAAATTAACCTTAGTGTTATATATTATATGACTTAAAGACGATATTAATTAAGTCCAAGCTTATATACGATATTTCGAGGCAAAATTGAGCATTTTGAATTTTGTCCGATTTCGTCCGAGTGCTCCGGCGGGATTCCGCGTTGGACTGTCATCAACTTCCAACTATGGATGGATCCTTATTTGAACGATCGAATATAAAAACTACGATATATCCTTCCTCAAGGGCTGTCATCAACATTGAAGCACTTCCCAAGAAAGCGCCAAGATTCATAATACCATTATTCCGAGATTTCTGCCTCAGAATAGTCTCGAACATGCCCAAAATCCTTGCCATTTTCGGCGCCACCGGCGTACAAGGAGGTTCACTCATCAACTATGTACTGAACGACCCAGAGCTCTCCCAAAAGTACAAGATCCGCGCCATCACTCGTGATGTCAACTCTGAGAAGGCCAAGCAACTCAAGGAGAAAGTTGAAGTCGTCCAAGGCGATGTTCTCAACCGTTCCTCCCTCGAAACAGCTCTCACCGGCACACACACCATCTTTGCCATGACAATGCCTTCCTTCGGCCCCGACGGCACAGGAGTTGAATACAACAGCGGCAAGAATATCGCCGACGTCGCCGTCGGGAAAGGTGCTCGGTACATCATCTGGAGCACTCTCCCGCCGGTCGAAGAGATCTCCGGCGGCAAGTTCACCAAGATTCACCCATTCGACGTCAAGGCCAAAGTCGAGAAGTATATTCGAGGCCTGGATATCAAAAGCGCATTCTATTCACCAGGATCATTCATGCAGAATTTCCAGTCCCAGACCTTTTTGGCTCCACGACAGGCCGCCGATGGCACCTGGGTTATGTCCCGACATAACTCTCCTAAGAGCTTGATTCCATTGATCGATGCCAGAGGGGACACGGGAAAATTCGTTGGTGCCATCCTTGCCGAGCCCGAAAAGCACGAAGGCAAGACGCTCTGTGCCGCTGAGGGGTTTTACACCTTGGAGGAAGTGTGCGCCATGCTGTCGAAGTCCGCAGGCAAGACCATCGTCTACAAGCAGATCTCGGTTGAGGAGTTTAGGGAGAATCTACCGTTCGGGACTGATCCGGTGTCTGTTGATTTGACTAACATCTTCGTTGAAGGGCTTAGCTACTACGAGGAGTTCGGCTACTGGGCCCCCGATTCAAAGGAGCTGGTTGCTTGGGCTGTTGAGAATGCTAGGGGAAAACTCACTACCTTTGAAGAGTTCTTGGAAGCACATCCTTTTCAGCTCGCATAAATGGACAGGATGGAGCTACGTAGGCAGGCAGGCAGGCAGGCAGGCGGTTATTCTGACAGTGGGACTGGGTAGAGTCAGACAGACTAGTGTAGGGGCCATTATAGGTAACAATTAAAATGGAAATATTGAATTCACTGAAATACACCTATCATCCAAAGATCATCCACCTTGGCTTGCGTTTACGAAGTTCCCAGCCGGCAGAAACGACATGTCCAAGCGCGACTCTCTCCGCTACCTCATCCACCCAATTTACCAGAAACACGCTCGCGACTGCATACTCTTTCGGCTCTATCTTAACTGTCTTAGTACTGTTCTCGCCATCGCTGACTTGCTTCGTGGGAATGAGGTAGTTTGGGATCTCAGGCCCATCATAGCCTATACTCCAGCACACTGTTACCAGTTCCCATAGTTCATTCCCACAGGTTTCTTTTCATTAGCCGACATACGAATGTAGCCAATGACCGCCCCACTTGGAAGCTGTAAATAATATTCATTGATAGTACCACCAGTCTCGTTTTCGGTTTCTGTCTCTATCTACATGTCTCTGACCCGGACCTGAATTGGTGTACATTTCATACAAAGCATCTCTCCTATGGTGCTCAAGAGCGTTTGGGCTCTAGGAGAGAGATTTTCATGCCTAATCGGTGGTGCTGTATCTTCCGAAGAGGTCGAAGGAGACGACAGTTGAACGACTCCGGATGGGGTCAACAGAAAGGCTGACCGTTCAAGCTTCGCCCATGATGGTTTTGGTGTTTGCCAAGTGAGACCTCGGGAAAAATGCCATCTGGCCCAGCTCCAAGATGGGAATGGTGCTTCCTCAATCCGATGCTTGCTAGCCACTCCATGAACTGGCGGACCCCAGAGCAAAGCCGGTGCCAGATTCGACTCAGGAAGTCCAGAGTGGAAAGCCCCCCATTGTGCAGAAAGCGTTCCGAGGACTCCTTGAACGGCATTGATTCCATCCCCTTGGTGTGACAGCTTGCGTCTTGTGTACTCCTTGATGGCTGAGATGTATGTTAGGAATCTGACTCGATTCATGGCTACCAGTGCAACTTGGCCCAGTTGCTTGTCGTTCGCGAGACCGCGGAGTGTATATTTCCCATTCCTCAGGCCACTGACGAGAGTATCGTCCCCTTTTCCAAGCCAGCCTGATCCCACTAACATGCTCAGTGCCATGGGTGCCATTTTACTCCACTTACTCGCCTTCTCTAGGAGAAACTCCTGTGCGACGCTCCGCAGTTCGAGCCCATCCTGGGGGCTATGTGGCGTCCGGTCTGCAGCCCATCTCAAAGGCCTCCAGTTGATCTGAGTCCTGTCTGGTGACCCCTCAGTCTCCATTGCTGTATCCTCATACCACACCATATTCGAACACTGGAAGTAAACTTGGTAGTCGGTAAACACAAGTAGTCGCTTTGAAAGGATCTTTTCTTGAAATGTCCAGCCTCTAGTATTCCATGTGATCGATGGATCTGACAGCAAACCCATGTAGGCAGGAAATGTCCGCGCATATTCTGAGCCATTGATAACCTCAACATCCTGTACCACCGCGCGAGGTCGACTTATTCCAGCAAGACCAGCATTCGCTTCACTACCAGACGCAGCTGCGATCGTGACAAATGCCGAACTGTATATCGCATCCATATGCTCCATCTGTGTTCGCTTATCAGGTGCGCTATCCTGGATGATACACAATGAATCAACCCAAAGATACCGTTCTCCAAGCGACCGTGTGACATGAATCGCGTCTTCGATGGTCTGCGGAAGTTTTTGAGGGAGTCGAGCAAAGGGTGAACCTCGATCGTCGAAACGCAAGGCTTTCCTCTTCAGCTGTGCAGAGTTGCTGTTTCCCCATACGTAAGAGAGAGCGATATAACGACAGGGATGAGGAGCTTCAATGATGCTACCGCTTTGAACGTCAATGACTCGAATGTGTGGCAAGGTACGAGCAGCACCTCCCGACTCTTCACAAAATATGCCGTGAACACGATGGCACTGGGTCAACCAGCGACGGATGAGCTCCACGTTTGCATTATCTTGATCAACCTTCCGACCTGAGGCAAAAGGGGTAGGCGTTGGATTGAATCGCGGAAGGTGTTGAATCCCGCCGACCTCTCTGTCCTTCCAATCGAGCAGAACGAATCGATACACAGTACTGTCGGTCCTCGCCTCGGTGTTTGCTGTTACCTCTCTCGTTGTAGAATACCGCTCTGTGGTTTTGCCTTCGTATGGAGCAAAGACAATACATTGTTTCCAGCTCTTTCGGTTCATCAAGTAAATCCTGCTGTGACTGGACAACTTGACGGAAGAACTTCGAATACATCTCCATACAAGAAAACAGAAAGGGCATGTTCGCGATTCTCTATGGATTTCTCGGGCTTCTCCCAATGAGACCCTGGACCTTATCGGCTCGTTCACATACCGCCGGAAACTAATCTTGTCACAGACGTTGCAAAGCATTTTTGGACTTGATGCCCCAGAAGTCCAGGGTCTTTAAAGCAACTTGGGAGTTGACAAAAATGTACTTGCAAAGTCATAACAACGAAAAGAAAGGTTGGAAGGTTGAAAGGAACGAGGGAAGCACCGGGTAAAGAGGAGTAAATAAGCCATAAGCTCTCAGCCTTGCGCTTACAATATCACCACTTCGGTGATTGCAGCTGTATCGGGTGGTGGCTTGAACCCCAATTCTGTCCTGCTATCTGCTTTCGCTCGGTGAGCCGTTCTCACCACTCGTTCAGCAACACGCGCACGCGAAAAAAGAGAAGGGAAGGGACGCCACTATTGAGCGATCGGGTCGCGTGCAGCTTGCAGCCACCATTTGGCTGTGCAAATGCATGAGACAGTTTACACCCAAACGCAAGAGGGAGGGGCGGGCAAATCAATATAATTGCAAGGGATCGTTGATACACGATTCTGGTGATACTATGTTATTCCCAGAGGATGCAATACGATACCTGCAGTAGAGGTTTGAAAGTGCGAGCAGCCTCCTAGATACACAGATCTCCACCTCGCTTACCTCTCCACACACACCATTCACACACTAACCCGTATGTGGCTCCACTTGACTGCTGTTTTGATCCACTCTTAATCCACTTCCCCGCATCCCATTCGCTGGTGGGTCACGACCCCGCACACGTCAACCAATCAACCTCCTCGCTTCCGTCTCACACACGTACTCAAACAGCAGTGAGATGATACCTTGGAATGCTCAGCTGTTACACTGGGCGCTTATATAAGGAGGCTGCGCAATCAGGTACCCCTCTCGTACCTCCTCTTCCTCTCTTCTTCATCAACAACACCTCCTTCATCGAAATCATCTCCATCAACACTTCACCCCAACTTGTCAATTAACCGCGAAAAACAATAGCAATCATGCTCCCACACGCACGCAAGACCACCCGCTCGACGGGCCTCATCGTCGGCCTCGCCGGCACAGCATCCGCCGCTCCTCTCCTCTTCTTCCTTCCCGGTGCTGAGGAACGAATCGCTACCCAGGCTGCGAAATGGGGACCAAGATGGACTCGCGGGTTTGCACACATGGAGAGGGGTGTTCAGCATTCGGCGTCGAGGATCGAGCCTAGAGTACAGAAGGGCGTCAAGGCCGTCGAGCCACCTTTGAAACGTGCTGCGTTGTAAGATTCCCCGCTCCCCCTTCCTCCTCTCCTTGCCTGGCTTCAAGAATGATCTTTGGTAGTGCAATGTACTGACCGTGTGTGTCTGCAGAACGATCGATCGGAATATCAAGTCGAGCATCAACAGATGGGCACCGAACGCGAAGAAGTAGATGATGATACCCCGCTGGCAGATGGATGGTGGAGGCATATTATACCTAGGCGCATAGACGTACTTGGATGTATTAGACGGTAGATGGCATACTCAATGAAGAGAGCGTTAACTTGGATATCCGTTGCGCCTTTCTGCATTCGTGATGCAAGCGATTCTCCTTCCAGGTTGGGAGTGCCTCGGACTCCATGTACATGACTAAGCCGTCAGCACGAATTGGCCAGGCAGCATATCTCTCGTTCTCACGTTCAGGCACCATTGTCTTCAGCCTCAACCTTACGTTGTCGCAATCCATTTCAGCAGCACCCCAGATTGGCAAACGATTCGAGTGCCCTTCAATACTCTTGCCCAACTACCCGAAAGCATAGACATCCCTCAAAACTTGCTTAAGCGTGACCTTACCTTGACACAAGAAGAATTCTCCCGTCACTGATTCACCAAACATGCACGTCTCGTTGTTTCCCATGTTCCTGCATTCAGGAATCTTGAATTACGAACAGTCACGTGACTCTTACCTCCAAGCCTTGCCATCTTCCTGCATCCTTTCTGCCAATCAGTCAGGTCACAAACCAGTCGTCCCGTTCAAAGCTTTTTATTAACTGCGTACAATAGATCCACAGGCCCCTCACTCTCTCAAACCCAGAAGCAAGAAGTGATGTCTTGTCTTTCGATGGCGCAGCAACAATCTTGCGATCTCCTCCATCGTCCAATTCAACACCAAAGCCAAAGTGGAGGCAAGAGTACTAGAGGAAGTTGTGTTGGTCGATGAGAGGAGATTCCTAGTTAGTGAAGCAGCAAAGCACTTCGTACTCGTGGATCTAGGAACTGTGAAAGGGGAGAGGAAAGTGGTGATTGAGAATGGGAGGTGTATGATTGATGTCTTGAAGAGTGTTTGGGTAGTTTGGAGGAAGTATGAGAAACGAGGTGAAAAGGAGAGAAAGGGGGAGAAAACCGAGTGATCATAGCTCAATGGATGTTTGAAAAAGGGTCGAATTTTTCGATTCCTAACCACATAAGACTACTTTTATTCATCATAACCTAAAGAAATTGCCGAAAAAATCAACTACTTTAGGACTAGACTCTTCCAGATCGTCATAAAGATCGAAACGATTCTTTCCTTCGATAATAAAGAGGTCCTTGGGATTCCTAACAGCCTCTATCGGCTTCTCGCTAGAATGTAGCGTTTGAGCTTTGGTGCCGGCTATCATGAGTAATGGCCGTGGCGAGATGAGGTGCTGGAAGTTGAACGAGTCGTAGCTGACCATGAGGTCGTAGCTACTCCCTCTCGCGGGAAGTAATTCGGCATGTGCATATATTCGAGTAGAGGGTGTTGATGAAGAAAAGTACAAAGCAACAAGAGAAGGGTGATTCTTACTACACAGCAGCATCTTTGAAAAATGAATCAGCATTCCCAGGAACTTGGTCAGGATCGGTAGGGAACATCGCCGGCACATCCCCATGCGCTTTCTTCGCCTCACTCGTCCACCATTCCCCGGCCACCTTCAAAGCTCCAGCAACAGCCTCCGGACTCTCTTTATCGTTCTCCTCATGCAAGCCCCCATTTTTCGTCATCCTTCCCAAACAAGCAGCTGACAGTAGCCAGAGCCTTAATTCTCGCATCGGACTGAGCAGCATGAGATGTATATCCACCATTCGCACAAATACCGAGAACCCCAATCCGTTCTGGGTCAATCTTGTTTTGGAGTGTGGTCAAGTAGCCGACTGCTGCTTTGACGTCTTCTGCCAGTTGATGAGGGTCCTAGTCCGCAGGGTAGGCCAGTGCTTTCGCCTTGGCAGCCGGCATCGAAGGTGAGAGCGTAGAAACCGGTGCCGCTGTTTGTTCTTTTACACCAGTCATGGGGTAACCGGCTACTGTTGCAACGCCTTTGCGGTTGGGAGATTCAGTTGAGGGGGTGTAGGGCTCGCCGCCGATTGTTAACATGAAAGATGGGAATTGTACTTTGGTTGGTGAAGCCATTTTGTACACAATTTTTTGGGTTTGAAGAGGAATAAGTGAAGATCTGGGAAATTGCTTGATGGATAAATGTGATAGCCAATATCCGGTTTTGGATAAGGTTATAAGGTTGTACATCCGTACGGTATGTAGTTTTCCCCGTCCGAAGATTTTATGTCAACAACCTAATTAGTGGCCAACCGAAGAGGCAAACGCGGTTTCGAAATCCAATGTATATCGCTGCGCTATCTGTTCCAAACTTTCACATTATTCGATGAGGTGAAGGGAATTTCCAGTAACGCATTTCTCCGACACTTGTTAGTAAAAAGGTTCTTTTATCACGCATTACGAGTCTCTGCACCCGACCAACTCCGAGAATCCCGACCTAACACAGTGAACTAGGACATAAGTAGACTTAGCACCGGGTGAAGTAGAACAGTATAAAAAGATATTAAAATGAGTTGTACTGGAAGCAAATGTACACACCTCGAGCTCTCACTCGACCTCAAGTCGCCATCTCTTGAGACCGAACCCCATCCTCCACCATCCTCCATGTCGAGTATACTAGTTTCCTGAACTGCACCGCCAAGCCAAAAACACCAAAATAGTAGCGTCAAAGAACAACGAGAAATTCGAACTCCTCTGGACCGACATTGCCTCGCCGAATTTAGCGGGTTTGGTCACTGATTTATGCGATGACTGCCCAAACCAAGGAATTTATGAATGAGTATAAGCGAGCTCGTTCGTCCGCTAAAAAATCCCCCTATAGATGATCTTGATGCCTTTAAAGAGGACTTGAAAGGGCCTCCATCGACCGCCAGGCCCCACAATAGCCGCGGATTCTAAGAACACCGAAATTTTATCCATTTTAAAAAGTCTTAAAAGAAATCCGAAAATTAGCATATTAATTAAAGCGATGAGCCCAATCATGAATATCGACTTTTTAATTTAATCTGATTATATTAAAATTAGTAAATTCTTTCCATAGCGGTTGGTAATTGGACACGGCTAATTGGTAAACCCTTTGGTTTTAGTAATTCCAACAACACAACATTACGATCGATTGCAGGCCTTCAACAATCCAGCCCGCAAAGCAGCAAACGGTCCAGAGAAGAAAATCGGGCTAGAAGCATGGCACCTACCGCTATAACTCACGACTACTATGCAGTTCTAGAAGTGGAGCAAACCGCTACTCTAGGCGAAATCATCAAATCATACAAACGATTAGCTCTTCTCCGTCATCCAGATAGAAATACAACGCGCAATACTACAGACGAATTCCAACTTGTTTGTTGATTGTCCTTTTACTGCTATCTCGAGCCTGCAATCGCGGGATCCTAGATATTTTGCTGACACGACCCTGGGTATTGCAGTTAGGCGCGGCGTATGAAACTCTAAAAGACGAAAGCAAACGGCGAAATTACGACCTCATTTACCCACAAATAAAAAACACTAGAACTCCACCACGCCCAACCCCGCAAACCCCCCGCCCTGCACCCGGTGCAACTAAATCGAATCAAGACGACACAACAGAAGCCACTGCCTCAATCTCAGCTATCCTAAGGGCAAAACAAGAACGCTTCGCAAGCTGGTCTAGGACACAAAAAGTCTATGATGACTCAATATTCGAACTCAGGAGAGAGATAACGAGGCTGCAGAGCGTAATCCGCAAATTCGAGGATATCGAAAAGGCCGAGCGGGCCGAAGAAGCAGCTGCAAAGAGTTGGTCAAAGTGGCTTCTCTCCCCTCTATACCAAAAGCCCGTCGAAACCGAGGAAAGGAAGGAACAAAAGGCGAGAGACCGGTTGCTTAGATTCCATATCAAGAATTTCAGAGAAAGAGATTTGCAGAAGAAGGAGTTGGAGCGAAAGGAACTCGAAAGCCTTTTGAGAACCAAGCGCCAGGAGTTTGATAATGCGAATAAGAAGGATGACATCGCTAAATCTGCGATCGAAGAGCGAATACGAGCTAAAAGAGAGCGGGAGCGGCAAGAGAAGGAGAGATTAGAAAGAGAAGAGTTACAAAGAGCTTGGAAGGCGAAGTTGGAGAAGATGCAAAGGGAAGCAGCAAGAGCAGAAAGAGAGAGGACCGAGCGGCAAGAGAAGGAGAGAATGGAGAGAGAAGAAATGCAAAGAGTTTGGAAAGAGCAGTTCGAGAAGAGGCGTAAGGAAGCAGCAAGAGCAGCAAGAGAGAGGGCTGAGTTGCAAGAAAAACAGGCGACAGAACGGAAGAAGAGAGAACAGGCAGAAGAGGCTGCTAGAAAGGAACGAGCTGAGGAGATTCGAAAGAGGCAAGAAGCTGCGAGGGCTTCCGAGGCCTTCCAAGGTAATCGAAAGGGGCAAGAACAACCCGTGAGGTCTTTCGCTGGAGCAAGAAGCCCAAAGCATTTCTCCGAGTTCAACACGAGTACCCCTTCGATTTCAACAACCAGATCAGCGAAGGAAACCAAACCCACAAAGGCAACTTGCCGTCATGATGCCTGGTGGCCCAAACTAGAGGGACGCAGGGTTTGTGAGAAGTGTTCAATTACTTATGGTTATTTGCTGCAGTGCCCGAAATGCGAAGTGAAAACATGCGCGAGCTGCCAGCAGACCCTACGACCACCGAGAAGGAACCGAAAGAAGTGATATCTGACTAATTATATGAGCCAACTTTGGGGTGTAGTCTGAGGTTCGCGATGTGTTGTCTAGTACCTCCGAGCAATATTCTCTGCTTGTGAAACGATTGAAAGGAGTTGGAAGAGTTAAATTGGTTTTAGGATGAGTGAAAGAGAATCCATGTTTCATACTACAGGTATCTATTCGATCGAAGAGATAAGATGAGTAGCTTGCAATTTGCCGAGCAATTTCCAATGTCTAGCGTTTCGGTGGGGGGCGGGGGGCAGGACTTCAAAGCTGAGGTTAACTCGGATTTGAATTCAAAGAGTATTTATTTCTTAGTTTACACGTCGAAGGAGAAGATAAAACAGTCGTCAACGCAATGAATATCAAATTGTGAATTTTGGAAAGGAAGTAAATAAATTCAAAGCGAGGTCATAAAGTTCGATGAGGAAGAAAAAATCATAGACTATTTGCTATATTATTATTCTACAGCCATAAATGAAGTCTTCGCCAGGAAGACTGCTGAAAAGGAGGCTTAAATGATGAAAATCGTAGCTAGGACCGTATTTACACCCTAGGAGAGGAAAAAGGGGTCCAGAAGAATGTCATAGTTCTTCTATGCCGCCTTTCTAATACCTTTCTCTGTCGTGGGAAGGAGTGTTGCTTGTCGTTTCAACACCCAGTCGCTAGCCTTTTGTCTGCTTCTTTGTCTGCTTCTCCTCGTCCACAGATTCCAGCAGAGAATGACAATGTTTATCAATGGGGCGGCCACGACAAAGTAAACCTATAACGACTTGATGATTCCGTCACCGAGAGCGGCATACCAGTCGAAGACAAAGTGATTATTAAACTAATCAACTTTTAATTATTCGAGTAAAATAAATAATTGAATAATTAATAATAAGAATAATCGCTAAATAATTTAAATGATTTATTGATTAATTACTAATTAATTCCAGTAAAACTAAAAATATATAAAATCGAACTTTTTAATTTTAAATTATTTTTAATATTAAAAAGAGTAATTTTTAAATATTTTTAATATATAAAATAATAAATATAAAAAAATTAAAATTATTTAAATTATATAATATTATTATATAAATAATTAAAAATAACTTTTTATATAATTTTATAATAATTCGTAATATAATTCGTTCGATTTATTTAATTATTATAAGTTTTTAAAATAAATTTTTTTTATTCGATATATATTTTATTTTATAAGTTTTATAAAAACGTTTTTATCGAAAATTATAAATTTTTTAATTTTATTAATTTATTTTTATTTTAAATTTCAAATTAAAAGTTTTTAATTTAAACGTTTTATAAGTATTTAAAATTAAAACAATTATTAAAATAAAATAATTTTAAATTTTATCGAGTAATAAAAATTTATAAATTAATAAATTTTTTAATATTTAAAATAAAAACGTATTTTTAATAAAACTTTATATTAAAGAAAAACTTTTTAAAAATTTTATTTTTATATTTAATTATTACGATCGATTTATTTAATATATAATTTTAAAAAAAACTTTTTTAAAACTTTTTTCGAGAATTGTATAATCGTAAAATAAATTTAATATTTAAATAAAAACGTATTTAAAAAGTTTTAATATTTCTTATAAAATTTATTATTTTAACTCGTTTGATTTTGACCAATTAAAAGTTTTTTATTAAGTTTTTCTACTTCGATTCTTTATTAAAATATTATAGTAAAATATTAAAATTTTAATTATTAGTATTAATATTAATTAATTAATTTAATAATTATTTTAGTCGAAAAATATTATTCTAAAAAAAACTAATTATTTATTATTAGTTTTTTTATTTTCGTTTTATATAAAAATAAAATAAAGAATTATTTTACGCAAATAAATATAAAAAAAAACTTCGAGTATTATTATAGTAATAATTTTTATTAATAAACTATTTTAAAAAATAACTTTTGTAATTTTATAATAATTGATCGCTAAATATATTAAAATCTAATAGTAATAAATACTTTTTTATTTCATTGAAAACGTGGCAAACAGTTATTTTTACAAACTCTATAAGTGAGTGTAGCAGTCGGTTGAAAGATCACGTGAAAATCAAAGAACATTTAAACAAAGAATTACAACGAATTTATTCACGATTTCCGAGGTAATAATAAATATAAATCTTTACAAGATTTAATAACTTGTTATAATTTTAAGAATGTTTTGTTCATTCCTACCGGCATGGGTATTCTTCGACGCAATCACGGGATAGTCACCCTGCAACGACCTCCCGTTTTAACTCGCACTTTCAAAGTTAGACACTTGTTTAGAAATTATAATATTCAATAGCCATTTCTGTGAGGTTCGAATTTATATCGGGTGATCAAAGGCAAAGAATGCTTGGGAAACGCGTTAGGCGTGAAGTCTTTCCATGCCTTTGCAAGTTCGGCATAAGGTGGAATATGTTTTGCGAGTTGCAGTAAAACTTCCAGTCTCCAATCAAAATATTGCTTGATACGAACTTCAACAATAAAAGCGCGGTTGTGCTCTCTTTTAATAGATGCTAAGATGGAATTTCTCAAGCCATGCTCTCGAAGTTAGACTTTATCGTTGTATAAATCGTGCTTGCTGAATGACCGCAGGTTCAAATTCATTCTTATATATACGAAGTCTAGCATTCACAATTCGATCTTCCGTTTCCACCATATTCTGGAACTGTTCGTCCGAAATACCACGTACACTCTGGGTCGGCTCTACAAATTCCCAGGGTCTCGTCTTCGACCGTCACATCCACGAGACTTTTGACTGCATATTTGTGAGACCCCTGACAGTCAACGGCGTGTAATCTATGAATATTACTAACAGCTTCAGAGACCTGTCAATCGAAATCTACTAGAGATGGATAACCCTTATCATGGTGGCAGAAGTGTGGCGTCTGTTATCAAGTATATACTTCCCCAATCTGTCAAAAAAAAAAAAATTTAACTGCCTCGCCCTGGCTTGCTCTCATTTATTCATGAAATCTGGCGCTATGTGGGCACGAACGTTGCTGATTGCCGAGTTGGGATAGGGATCCTGCAGCGCCAGCCGGTCAGGCTCCAATGCTGTTCCATTACATAGATGGGCGAGCAACAGTGGCGGAGAGGCTCGCAAACAATCTGCAAGCCACATCGCTGAAGCAGAATGAGAGAACCATGGGAAGGCTACTAAAAGATCTTGACATCGTCCTGACAGGTCGTGGTAGAAGCTAGGGGAGAAAGGGAAGGTGAAGGGTGGCAACGAAGGATACATAGGTAAAAACAGAGAATACATTGCAACAGTTAGCCCACCATTTGTAAAGTACGGCTTGGGGTTTGAGACATATAGAAATAATGCGGGTCTGGAACAACTTCCTCAACTCAATGTTCACATACAAAGGTTTGCTCACCACATTGCACTTTTAGGTTGGCATGATGATACTAGCAACGAAAGTTCATTGCTAGCCTTATCCCAGTTGAAAGAGTGTGTCAAAATATCAATGCGACACTGTCTTAGAGTTAGACTCGAGAAACCTGCCCTGACTCGCTGTTGCGAGATGATCCTTATAGACTTCCAAATCACTGCTTCCCACGTGCTCCGCTTGCGCTCGAACCTTGCTGCAGGGCAGCACCAGGGACCGAGGCATGACTGGCTTCAAATCCTGTCAGAAATTCATCGATATCAATGTCCCCTTGGATGCTGGTCTGAGATGCCACTGTCGTAGGACCAGAGCGTTCAGTATGGTCACCTCCAAATTCAGTCTGGAGATCGGCCGACGGTTGGTGAAATGAGATACCGCCCCCATTAGTCATGCTTGACGAACCAGAGTAGAACCCAGAATCAGGTTGAGAGCTCAGCTGCTGGGGGAACCAGGGTGTTGACATTTGAGGTAATGGTGACCATTCGAAATTGAAGGACGAGTCGCCGAGCGCGAGTGGTTGGTATACTGGAAGCCCACCCCTAGTCGTAATGTTTGAGTTGTCACTAGGCCCCACAAAACGGCTGGCGGCTCCAGGCACAACAGGACTCACGACTGAAGCTTGGTGATTGTCAATGAGAGCCAGAAGGGAGTCAAGGCGATCTACATCCAGTTGGGTTGGATCATTCATGATTTGAAGCATACGGCTTCTGAGGACAGGATCCTGGGCTCGAGCACGAGCGCAGGACTGATCGTAAAGCTTCTTTGACATTTTCTCTTCTTCGTAACCTAGGTTGGTGTCAGCTGTATGCTCAGTCCATGAGGTGAAAAGCGACTTGCTGGGAGAAGGAATGGACGTTATTTCCACAAGGGGAAACAGGATTCGATAAACCCCTTTCCAGTATTCCAGTTCATCGCCTTTGAATACCCTCTTAGTCGTACGAGCCTTCAATTGCTTGCGCTGCTTCTCATCGAACCCGTCGCCATAATCTCTGTCCAGATTCGCGGAACATGGTGTTGCAGCCTTGTAATGAGTAACAAGGGTTTCTGGGTCGTTGAAAATGAGGCAGCATCTCTGGCAGATATGTACAAAATGGTGTTTATACAAGTGTTCCCTATACACCTGTTAGTGAACAGCAACCCGAGCCTTAGGGGAAAGTATTTATTTTACTTTACACGATTGACAGATGGCCACCCTTGGCCACCTTGGCCACGACAAGACTTGAGCGATCCGTACCGCTCTGGATCGTACTTGTGGTAAGGACATGCAAGCCTCAGGCCAAGTTCGCCTGAAGAGAATGATGGATCTGGTTCTAAGATTGGCTGTTTATTGGGCTCGTTCCCAGAACCTCCCAGCCCACGACCAGTTCCAGATTCCTCATCATTGCGATTTCTCTTCTTGGATCCTGTGTCTGCATTGTCGCTCGTTTGATTGTTCGTTCCAGACGCGGCAGATTGATCACCCGCAGATGTGGAAACAGGACTTGCGGTTGAAGAGGGACAGGAGCGGGGAGAAGACCAGTTCGTGTTGCCAAGTTGTCCCAGAAGGGAGGAAGCAACTCGCGAGGGCCAAGAGAAGGAAGTGTCTAACGATATGCCTCTTGATGTTGAGCTCTGTAGGTTGGCTCCACGCTCAAGAAGCTCTTCCGCGGTATCAATATGACCACCCGCAGTTGCGTAGTACAGGGCTGTATGGCCTGTGCATGAATTGACAATGTTGGGGTCAGCGCCAGAAGCGAGGAGCAAGCACACCGTCGCCACGTTGCCGTTTCTCGCAGCGTGGTGAAGTGCGGCCAAACCGTACCAGTTGTCAGTTGAGTTTGGATTTGCTCCTTTGCTTAGAAGTAACTTCAATGCCGTTTCATAGCCTCTTGCGGCTACAAGGTGGAGAGCGGTGCTTCCACCAAAGTGATCATTAACCTCGGCTCCTTCTCGGAGGAGCATGTCAATCACTTTCGCGTTGCCTCGCGAAGCCGCCCATGCCAATGGCGAGAGCCCATGGCGAAGATCCCTAGATGCGGTGTTGGCACCTGCCTCAAGTAAAAGTTTGACAAGGGTTAGATCCCCCTTCTCAGACGCAACTGACAGTGGGGTACGCCCGACTGCATCCTGGATATCCCAATGCTTAGACTGGTTCGCGTCACGAATGGCTAGGGCTAGGCTGTGAAGGCCAAAAGCCGCGGATATGTGGAGGGGTGTCCATCCCCAATAGGCGGATAGCTTTCCATAGCCCAAGCTTTGCTGATGCAAATGCGCCCAATGTCCCAGGACATTTGTTGACGGCCAACTCAATACCTTAAGTAGATTGGTGTGAGATAGGTTGGGACTGTCTGCCAGCCTTGCATGTTCATGCCAGTGCTTCATGGCGTATCCTAAAAATCCGTCCGCTTCTCTGTCGCTTGACTTGTGTTCTCTGCGACTGATATCTGCGTCGATCGAAAGGTATAAGGCACATGTCTCGGCAAGATGAAGGTTGGACAATTTACTGTAGTCGTGCTTCTGCTTGGCCTTCCAGCGAGTTTCTTTTAGATAATCTAGAGCTGAACGATGAACAAACTGAATCGTCGGTCCTGGCTCGTGCAATTCAATGAGGCCCCAACAACGATCGACAAGCCAGCTCTTATCGACCACAGGAGGCGCTCGTTCTCTATTGAACGAAGCATACGAGCCCTCGCTGCATAATTCTTGCAACGCTTGGCCAGCTCCAAGAGCATGGCACATCTCGTCGACCGAAAGTGGTCGCTTGGCGAATGAAGACCATCTCAGTACTTCGTCCGCCAAGTTGGGCGTGCCAAGCTGCTCATAATAGAATCGATCAAGGACCATGCTATACAGGTCGTTCAAATCTTCGGGGAAATCCAACAAGAAAAGTTTAGAGGTCTCAAGAGTATCTTCGGTATGCAGAAGCGACTCCACAACAAGTTTCACCCAGAGAAACACCCCATGTGCTTTTTCGAAGATGGTGTTCTGAATGTCGTTGATGATCAACTCTTCGTGCTTCCGTTTCAGAAATCGAGGAGCCCGGGAAATGCGTGACTCAACATATTGCCTGATATCCTGGGCGTTCTCAGCCTCGAGAATGATCTTTTGATGCCATGGACGACGGATTGATTCCATATATCGATGAGGTCGACTAGTGATACAGATTTTTACTGGATGCTCCGGTATCTCGGAATTGACGGAAGCGAGACGGCTCAGGAGAGATAAAACTCCAGCCGAATTTTCATCTGGGCACTCGTCAAGGGCATCGATGAAGAGGCACAGCCGGTGTTTTTTCGAAAAGCTCATCAAGGACTTTTCGAACAGGCCAGGGAGATTCTTAGATATCCATGGACTCCACATGCCACGAGACTCATCCGGTTTGGTGTAGCAGTCACGGCGTTGTGAGAGCAAAGGTCCGAACTCGGACATCGCACTTGGCATCTGCGATAGAATCTGAAAGATGAGCGATCGGAGGAGGGCGCCAGCCGTTGTGTTGGCACGATCTCGAGACCAATCGAAGTAAAAATACGCGACAGTGGTTTGCGGAATCTCGAAAGTATCGTTATTCAGCCTGTCTATAAGATAGCTGCAAAGGACGCTTTTGCCTGAGCCCGTTCGGCCGCAAATCCAGAAAAGAGAATTGTTGCAGCTTTCCTTCCATGACTTGTAGACCTGGTGTTGGAACAACCACCCGTAAGTATTGGTGGCTGCTGGGCTTACACGACGGCGGCTGTAGTCGATATCAACCTTAAGCCAGTCGAGAAGTTCTATTGAATTGTTAGTTCTTGAGCAATTATGGGCCTTCTTCTAGTAGACACTGACTCTGGAAGCCCTCTGAATTCTGCACAATTCGCGATTTAAGCTCTGTACGGAGTGTATGGGAGAGCTTTTTCAGTTCACCCACTACCCTCTGGTACTTCGGTTCGCGCGGATCGCTGAACTTGCAGAGATCCTTTATACTTGTTAATATGCACGACTCTAACAAGGTGTCGTATCAGACCCTACCTCGTGATTCGCGCGGATTGGAAGGTGCGTGATCCAGGTCGAGATCGGGTGGTCTTCATCTACAACCTAATCCAGTCAGAGCATTCAACCTCGCAAGACGTGGGGTTTTACATACCAGGCCAAATTCAGGACTCGGGAGCTCTTCAAAGAATGAGATAATCTGGAATCTGGGAACCTCTCGGGTATGAAATTCCCGGAACGCCTCTTGAAGTTGTCCAAGTTGCGAAGATAGCTGACCGAAATGAAAGTTTCCAGAGCTCAATTTGCGTCTCCCAGTCCCGATAGATACGCAATACTGAATTACCCTGTCAATATCGCCTGAGCTCCCACGATAAGGTGTTCCGAAGAATACAATACCGGCGGTAGAATCAACGACCTCGCGGCGATTGTCCTCCAAGCTGGCGGAGGCGAGCAGCAATGCTTGCTTAACGACGAAGCCGCCCAAACTGTGTGCGACGAAGATCAGTTTTCGATTTTTCTGCTCGAACCGTGATAAGCTAGGCATTGGAGATTCTGGAAGAGGAGCTGGACTCACCTTTGAATTGCGGTCACGATCTTCTATCACAGATCCTAGTAGGTCTTCGCCGACCGACGAGAAGCTCAGCGACGCAGTGAGATCTTCCAAGCTGAATTGATACCCGAATGTAAGGACCCTGATCTTAGGGAGACTTCTGGGCAGAAGATCTCGTGGCCAGAAGACGCCAGACTCCTGTGATGTCCACGTGCTGCTGGAATCACCGTTTAGTCCATGAACGAAAACAACATCGAAATCGCTACTCTCATAATCGGCTTCGGAAGCCTCTGCCTCATGGATTAGGCTTAGACCCCAGTGTGATGCCATCGGGAAGACCTACGTGCGTGTCAGGATTCCGGCAGGCGAGGTATAGACACGGGATGGGTGGGAAATATACCGCCCACTTGAGTGAACCCCAGTCTGTGTTAAGATGGCAAGAGTTTGATGTGTATCAAAAATGCTCCAGAAAAACCTTCGAAGCGCCTAAGCCCTGAAAAATGGCATCTCCAGGGATTTTATGAAAAGCTGCGATGGGCGATTTCATGTGTGAAAGGGTTTTGCGACCGTCGCACAACTCCCTTGTGCAAAACCGGTGAATGTCTGACGGCATTTTAGTTCTGTCGCCCGGCTGCTGTGGGTATTGCGAGGCTCGCAAAACTCCTCCCACACAAAACGGGCCTCGAGTGGTGCTTAGCCTCACTCGCCCTGCTTTTACGGCGGCGCCACCAAGGCACATTGCACTCGGTGGAGAGGCCATACTGCGGCTACTAACATGTCCCAATCGCACTGGGTTTGAGACTTTCGATCGCATTGTGTTGAGACATACTTAGTTCGGTGAGGAAAAACAATATAGTCACCTTGGTTAAGTTCCCGTGATTGCAGATTCACCGCCAAAATTTATATAAATCACTTGAGAATTTGCCCACATTATCACCTAAATATAAGAGATCTGACTTGGCAAATCTTTTGATTGAAGCATTATTCGTATTCTAATTAATTTGCATTAGAATAATAAGTAAATATCTGATAAATTTGCGATTATAAATAAAGAAATTAAATAAAATAACGTAATTTACTAATAAACTTGCTCGAAATGCTTTAGGTTTTTATTAAGATTTTTAAAAAGTAATTGCAATAATGCGCCGCGAAGAATAACGCGAATTTTAATGTAAAAACAACAAATTACCGGGAATTTATACCAGGGATTGCATCACTTGTACGCAATCGCCACTGGCGTCTCCAATCAACAACCAAAAACGCGTAAAATCGACAAAAAAAATAGAATTGCAGCCAAGAATTCCGAGACGCTTGATCACAGTAAAATTGATTTATGGATCGTGCGTGAGATGCGGCATATGAAGTAATTGGGCATTAAAAAGCAATGTTGATGAATAGGTTGTGTCGAAATGTGATTGGAAAGGAAAAGGAATCTCCCACACAGAAAAACATTCACTTTCGCGACACGCACTACCTTAACGAGATCAGGCTGGTGGGTTTTTCCAACACGTGACGCTAGGTAGAAGAAATATTGAAAGTCATCAACTATACAATTGCAGTCTATTTCTCAGACTTACCCAATCTCAACTTGAATTTAGGCTCGAGGGATACTGATTGATCAAAGGGAAGTCAACAGGGTCATGTGACTAGACTCGACCAGAGATGTCCGGGTGTTTAGGAAGCCGAGGCGAAATATAGACTTCATCTATTTGACCTCGTGGTACTCGAGTCACGAAGATGCAGCTTAAAGACACGAGCCGAGACGTGATAAAGAGCGAGAAATCGAACGCGAACAAAGAAGTGCGACCCGGTCTCGCTTCAAAAAGGGGAAGTGCGAGCCGGACTGAAAGTGGCTCCTCTGCATCCAATCAAAACTTGGAATGAGCAGCTACTGAAGAGAACCAGGAAATAAAGATTAACACCGAGTTCAGCAGATTAAGCTCAAGAGTATAAAGATGAGACAAATTGGAGAGTGTCTGATTGCTTCAAGCAAGTGTTCACACCTCGAACATTCATTCGATCTCAACTCTCACCTGAGACCGAACCCCTCTAAAAGCACACCAAACGTCAAGCAAAAATATACCCTTACTCCCAACGGACCCCTTTCAAGATGGCAACATCAAAGAACAATGAGAAACTTGAACTCCTCTGGACATACATGTATGCCCTCACGAAAGACACCCCCCTCTCAACACTCAACGAGATCGCGGCTCTGTACGCACCTACTGGCCAGTTCTACTTGAACGGCATGACACAACCGCCTGCAACTTCTCATTCCGAACTCATCAGCACAATCCAGACTTTGGCGACCTATTGGAAGATGGCGGAGCGGAAAGTTGTGAGCACCCCGCATCCAAATTCCCTTCCCAAAATGTCCAAAAAACGTGCACTAACACGCATCAGGTATCTCATGTCGAGGGAGAAGACGGAACAATTGTGAACGCGATGGACAACAAATTGTTGATTCTAGGCGAGGAGGTGCCTGGATTTGGGGAATGTGAAGTGGTGAAATTCAATGCGGAGGGGAAGATTAGCGAGTACCTGCTGTATTGTGACTCTGGTGCTGTCAAGGAGGTTTTTGCGAGGAAAGCTGCTCAAAAGGAAAGTTGATAACAGGGAGGAGCTTCAATCAAAGGAAGTTTGAGGTAGATAAGATCATTCCTCACAACGGCTTTTGAACTCAGAGTACATATCTGAATCAAGAGTTAGTACTGGAGCTGAAGGGGAGAGGAAAAGGTGAAGGTGAATGGCAAGAGGAAACGTACAAAGGCCAATACGCGTGAATCTTCGGATCTTTGACTTTTTATCCTTACATCGGTCAAGAAGATTTCAACTTCTTCTTTCGTCCGGCCGTAAATGTGGGTAAACAGTGCCATGCTGGATCGTTCGAGTGAGGGGTTATGTTTTCATGGGACCATATTCCTGCTTCCATCAGCAGCTTTCTTCTCCTCATCTCGATTACTCCCAACGGATGTCTGGAAGCGGGAGCATAAGGAGGGTCATACACTAATCTTCTTCATCCTCTTATCCTTCAGCCATCGATTCCGAAGCCATATCAACTTCTCTTCCACAACATTCGTGAACCCCACTTTCTCACGTTGCAACTCATAATCTTTCGCGATATTGATCGAACGATCGAACTTGGTCGTCCCTTCTAAGATGTGACTCGCCCATTTCCTAAGCGCTGAATCCGTTCCCATTGTGTCATCGTCGCATTGGACTGGGAAGTAGATGTCTGCCATTTCTATGTATCGTCCTGGATTCAAACTCCTGTTTTTATCAGCACTCCCGTTCCTCGTTCTATTCTCTCCCCTTGAGTTGTTATTTTAGAAAAGGTGGAATGAATGTGAAAAGACTAACTCAAAAACCTGCTCAAAAACCTCTCCCAATCCGCAAAAGAACTAGTCATCATCCTCGCATATATGAAGTCGAACTTTTCACTATCTTTGAACACCTATGGTTCTTTAAGATCATCAACCTAAAACTTAAGATTCGGCGGTACAAGCCTGGTTGTATTGAACCCAAGTCAATTCCTGGAACTGAGACTTCTGGATGTTCGTTTGTGAAATTAATGGCCCAGGTTCTAGTCCCCGTTCCTACATATAAGACCCTTTGGACTTGTTTTTGTCGAAGGATTGGAGAGGAGAGGAAGGGAGGAGAGAGGTGGAGTCGGCCGGAGAAAGTTAGGCTGAAAAGGTGGTGTTGTAATCCAAGCGACCTTCCTCGGGTTCGTCGTTGGGACCGGGATATTTCCCGCCTTCGTAGGCGTGGTATGTTCGACCGTTTTCCGAGCGGTATGCAAGGATCGAGGAGCCGATTGAGACAGTCAAAAGCTGATCATCCTCGTCTCCTAATGCGGAGTCATTTTCGATGTCGTTGTAGTCGGGCTCGGCGATGTGAGGGGTGGTGTGAGGTGTTATATCCGCCATGGTGGGACAGGATACGGGGTTGTCGATGTTGTACAGAGAAAGACATTTCGCAGGCCGGAGGTGAGAGGATCGATGGAATTGTGCTCGTTTTGACCGGGCAACCGCCCAGTCCACTGACAGCTTATTTAATTTTCGAATCTTTACAACTCCACGAAAACTTCATTAAAAGTTAATAAAAAAAAACTTTGAAAATAGTTGCGAAGATTAAAATTATAATTGCATAAAGAAATTGATATTGAAATTGAAATTAGAAATGGGTACTTAATTAAGTATATAATTTAACTATTAAATAGTCTTAGCTTATAGTATTTCTAAACTATTTTATTTATAATTTTCGGGTAGTATTTGATAGAATTGTGATTAATTGAATCAATTATTGATTTTTTGGTTGGGCGGTTGCCCGGTCAAAACGGTACTTCAACTGAGTCTTAAGAGAGCGCGCACGTATGCGCTCGTCTCACAGGGTGTAACCCAGCTACAAGCTCAGGGTACATTTACCCCTCGATACGCAGAGGTGGGCTTGATGAGCACATTGCGAAGGATTTTCTGCATGGAAATATCAGCAGCGAGACGGTTCCACAGGTCAAATGCGCACCTAGAACGACTCGCAACGGGATTCTCGGCGGTGGAAGTGTAGTGTCGTCGTGATATATATATATTTGTAGTGCCATGGGTCAGCACAGCAAGCGAACGGTGACTTCATAGGGCTTTCAGGGGTGTCGCTTGACACGATGCATGATGGTGGCACAACAGGGAGCTTATTCCGATGCAGAAACATCTCTACTTCTTCGTTCGTTCTCGCCTCTTACGCAATGGAGAAAAGATGAAGGGGCTGGAGGAGGACAGTGCCTGCAAATGTGATGGAAAACGAGAATGATGTAGTTTGGGGTAGCCCGCACTCAGTGGCATGACCCCCGCGTCGCTCTCCGACCTACCCGTGGCGGGGTAGATACCAGAAAGAAGTATTCCTCTGCTTCCTTCACATGTATTCGCCATCAGATTCATCATCTCAGAGTGTTTTCGTCCCATGCATACATCACGATAACCTACGGCTAAGAGCCGATTGGCCTTCCTTCCCATTTCGCAGTCCCTACTCGCACCTGCGTTTTCCATCAAGCTGAGTCCACAGTGTTCCCTCAAACGTCAGTTTCTTCCTTGTCCATCCACCTTCAGTGAGCCATTTCGTCTCCAGACTATCGGTCATGGAGCTGGCTTTGGTGCTCGAATCGCTGTACGAGTTCTATGTGTCCATCTTCTCAAGTGCCAGCTTTTTCATTGGGAGCGTCATCGGGTATTGGATTCTGGTACAGTACTTGTCATACAGAAGATTGTCGCACATCCCTGGTCCTCGACTCGCAGCATGGTCCAATCTTTGGTTGGTCAAGGCAATTTGGGGACAGCAGAGTCATTCGGGTGTCTACGAGGTCTCTCGGCGATATGGTAACACAATCGTCTTCTCTGTCTCTCCAAAACATGATCACTGACAGACACCCAAGGGCCTCTCGCACGCATCGGACCTAACGACCTGATTACCACAGACATCGACCTCGTCCATCGCATCCAGGCAGCTCGGTCCCCATACAAACGATCGAACTGGTATCGAGGTTTCCGTCTCGCACCTGGAATCGACAATGTCCTGTCTCAAACAGATGACAAACTTCACACCAAACGTCGGGCACAGCTTTCACTAGGCTTCTCGCTCAAGAATCAAGAATCCATCATTAACCGACATGTGGCCATCCTCGTCACGCTCATTCGGACAAAGTACCTTTCAAATAGTGAACAAAGCAACTTCGTGGATCTCGCCGAGAAGCTACAGTTCTTCGCTTTGGATGCGGTGATGGACATTGCGACCGGAAATCTGTTCAGTGATTTGATGCATGATGAAGATCGATACAAATACTTGAAGAGCACGGCAGACTCATTGCCGGCGATAGCGATGGTTTCCTCTGTTCCGTGGGCTGGAAAGCTGTTGCAGAGTAAGTTCATCGCACCACTGATCGCACCCAAAGCTGATGAGTATGGGATTGGCAAGATCGTTGAGTAAGTCACCCCTCTCACCTTTGCAACTATCCACTAATGATTGGGCGTTAGCATCGCCACAAATATGGTCACCGAAAGAATCAACGACGAAACCAAAACTGACAGGGAAGATATGCTTTCACACTTCCTCTCCGCAGGCATTACACCCACCGAATGCATCTATGAATCTATGGTTACCATCCTCGGCGGCTCAGACACAATGTCCATTGCATTACGCTCCATCATGCTATTTACCATCACCAATCCACGCGTCTACAATACCCTCGTCTCATCCATTTTAGAGTTCTCCGCCTCCCTTCACAATGACATGATCCCATCCACAACAAATTTGAAGCGGTTACCTTATCTCGAAGCAGTCATCAAAGAATCGCTCCGCATATTCCCACCAGGAACAGGTCAGATGCCCAAGCTTACCCCACGCGGAGGTGACACTCTCAATGGTATCAAGATTCCTGCCGGGACGAACGTCGGCACGAATCCATGGTTCATCATGCGCGATCCAGCGAATTTCGGACCAGATGCGGAGATGTTCAAACCAGAGCGATGGGTTGAAGCTGACGAAGAGAGTTGGCGAAGATGAGCAAAGAGGCTGATGAAAAAGTAGTTGCTGAGGCATTTCGAGTGGGAGATTGTTGATCCGACGAAGCTTTGGGAATGCCGTAATGTGGGTATCTGGATCCAGAAGGGGATGAATGTTCGCGTTACGGAAAGGGCAGTACCTGGTGGAAGCGAGAAGTGAATTTCCAGGTTGAGTACTCAATGCTGAGGGCGATGGCGAGGGCTTTTCGGCTTGGGCTAAGGAGTATACATTTTGAAGGTGACAACGCAGGTACATAGACCTTAATGCTAATTGTAGAGGAATATACTTTGACCGCAAGGAGTATCATAGACAATAATTACTAAGAAGGCTCGGCTTTCGAAGTGATCCATAACAAGAATGGCATCAGCTAGCATATTACTCTAAAATCATTCACGGCTTAACGATTTGTTCACCTTTACTGTTTCAAAATCTCACTGCAGAGCTGCCTCAAACAGTGACGGTATCTCTTTAGACTCTTTCTTCTCCCCTCGTCTGAACCTCAGTTTGCCGCTTCTTCCAAAGGTAATCAATCACATTCACCTTCGACTCAAGCTCAAAACACAACACCACTTCATCTCACTTTCCCCCTATAAATACCCCCCTTCCCCACATCCTCCCTTCTCCAGAAAACAGTTATACCTAATCCATCTTACTACACTATGGCTAAGGTGAAGCTGGTGTGCTTGTTCATGGTTGTTTGCCAGGCCATAAACTTCTGTATCGATGGTATATCGGAATGTTTGTGTGTTGGCCTTAATCTGGGTGAGAGGTTGTAACTGTGTGTGCTAGCCTGAGGGAGGCGGAGTAAGGTTGGTGGGGTTGGCAATGAGGGTGGTGGTGACAATGAAGAAGCATCGAAGGTGAGAGGAGGGCAGAGAGCCCCGCCAAGTAGAAAGGAGAGTAAGGTTGCGATTTCCTTCAACTTACAACGCACTAAAGAGTAAAAATAAAAAACGTGAACCATTAGCAGCCGCGACACGAGTAGGTAGGTACTTTATAGTATAGTAAGGGCGAAGTATGGTAGAACTGCGGGTGTGGTCGTTTGTTTTTGTTGAAAGGAGGTGTGCTTATATGGTTATATATACGATTTATTTCTCAGGAGATGGGTTTTGGAGGTTGTTGGAGGAGCTTCGGTCTGGTACGAGCTTAGTTTGGGTTTGAGTTTGTTTCGGTTAGAAATTTTCCTTTGACTTAGAGGATTGACTCGGATGAGAGGAGGCGCCCTATTTAAATCCCGGCTTACAGTGCAATGAAATCCTTAACTCGAAATGAAGAAGGAGAGATGAATTATGAGTAGCTAACGCATGATGATAAGCCCCGTGGAATGTGATTCACTTTTGATGTTAGAAAAATTTTCTTCTATAGCGTGGAGAAAGATTTTCTCAAGGCGGCAATTTTGATACTGCACTCAAAGTTGGTTCAATGACAGTAAAATCAATGATGATAGCAGGATGTCCCTCCTTCCCAGAAAGATTAGCTTTGATGGAAGTTGTATTCAGGCGTTCACAACCTGTTTATCTATCCACTGTTGCTGGAAGCAGAGCAGCGAAGAAACTTCGGCGGAGTAGATCGTTATGCAGCTTTTTTCAATTGTGCCGAGTCTTTAATTTTAAATCGTGAAAGGACCATGCTTTTATCTCTTGGTCAAGAGTTCAGTTTCCTTATGACACTTTCGAGTTTCAGTTGCAGCCACTGGGGCCTTCCATTTCAGATTAATCTCAAAGTTGATGCTAAGTACGTGGGACGGGAGTATAAAATGCACCTCTGCCTCTCTACGAGAATGGCAACAAGGATATTCAAAGGAGAGATACAATGGGTGCTGGTGGGGATGAATCAGTCGCTGTTCGGCCTCAGATCTGGTCAAAACATGGAAGCAAGAGAACGGCTCGGGAGTCGGGATCTGGGGTCGCCGTCCAGTTCTCAGGCAATACGGTGAAATACGCCAACAATGAATGACAGTAACCCTGGATTTGACAGCGAGATTCAAGCATGGACTTGAAAATCTCTCGCTGGAGCTAGGATTTCAAAGGTGAGCAGGGATTTGGAATGATGAAAACGTCGACTCAACAAGTTTAAGAATAACGTCTAGACCTAAACACGTGGACTTGAGGTCCACCACCTAATGCGCTTCTCAATGTAGTACATTGTTATGGAATCCTAACTGGAACACTTCAAGACGCCTTTTATAGCCTCGAAAATGGAAGCTGGGTACCGAGCCAGGGGTTGCTGAACCGAGCTCTTTCCCGCAGTTGAAAAATGCGCACCTTTGAAGTTCGAATTTGAAATTCAAGGCGCAATTGTAAAAAATGAAGAGCCGCCACCGACCGGTCTTCGTGTATAAAGCTTCTCTTCTTAGAGATTGCTTCGATAATCAGCTAGAGAGCTAGGGAAGTCCGAGCGAGCCGTGCTGTCCTGCCGGGGATGAAGAAGCTCACAACACTCTTCACCTTCTCCTCACTCGAGTTGTGGATTCCGGACGGTGTACTGCTTCCGAATGTGGCACGATCAGTAATTTTCGAGGATATTTTAGCTCCCCAGGCGCATTGTCGAAATAGTAGAATGTTGACAACAATTTCAAAAGTAACAGCGAGAAAGAAACATTGAGCTCCTGGATCGAACGCTCAGTCCAGTAGCACGAGAGTTCTTTAACTAAGATTTACAAGAAGCAAGAGACTCCTGCAACAGACTTGGCAGAAGGACCGAAGGGAACTTGTTCATCTCCGGGAGTGCCTCCTGTCTGCCAACCTCTTTGCAGGAAAATTTGGGAGTGCCAATGAACAGAGCAATTATATAATCTTATTCATTAAAGTCTTACACGTTCTACTGCTTTATCTACTGAATGAAAGGCTTATAAACCCCTTAAAATGTATTCACATTCATCATTAAGGTCGCGAGCCACGTTTACTTGGGGAGAAGGCAGCAGAAATCGTGTCCTTCCACTTTCGCTTTTTCTCGACAACTTTAGGATTCTGCTCTACAACCTTCTTGATATCTTCAACGTTTGATTCCCTCTCTATGACAGAGGTTAGGAATTGTATCAAATTTCAATCAGGGGCCAATTTGACTTGCCGGAAACCAAAAGAGAAATAGCTTGGTCAATTTGGGTTTGACTCCACTTCGATTCCGTCATCGCAATCGCCAGGTATTGTGCTGGCATGGTGAAGTCTCGCCCTTGTTCAGGAATGGGAGTTCCAAAGATGTTTTCAGTGAAGAGACGTTCAAGAATGTACTCGAATGGCTTGCTTTGCCGATTTTTGCGACACCAGTCTTCAACATCCAATTTCCCACATGGGCAAAATCCAGGAAGTTCTGAGAGGCGCAAACGCTTGGCGAGAGTGTTCGCGTAGTCTATCATCGCAAGTCGAAATTCGAGTTGTGTTGAGATATTTGAAAGTTGCGGGAACGTCATTGGTTTTGTCTTTTGGAACAGAATTTTGAGAGAATTGTGGAGTGGTATGTTACTTGCGACATTGTGTGGGCCGGGAAAGCAGCTAGCGTATTCTCTTGCCTGCTTTGTGACTTGTCTGGCGTACCTCTCGAGAACTCGATTCTTGCTACCTGTGCCAAAACGAGCTCTTAGAGATCCTGTCATGGTCGCGAAGGGATCTTCAGGATCCTCCTCTTGATTGTAGAGTCTCCATGTGTCGAGGGCTGCCTTGTCGTCATGTCCGCCTGTCTTGGATTCCGGATTTCGATTGGAGGAAGGGCATCCATAGTTAGGCCTCACGCCTCGCAAAGAGTCCCATCGCTTCCAAAAATAGCTCAAGGGAGCTCCAGTTCTCTGCTTATAGTCCATACTCCATCTGTCATCTTGAGGGCGAAAAGATAGCCCGTAGTCATCTGCCAGTCGATCAACACGATTGATTGCAACACCCTTCACTGTTTTGACATATTCAGAGAAGGTAACTTTTGCGCCATCTTGTTGGAGATGGCCCGACGCTTCGATTAGAGCGCTGAGCCAAATACTACCACAGTGTCGGCCAGTACTCTTGCTTTCAGGCCAGGAGTGAGATTCTTTCACGGCAGAGGCAGCGTAGATCCCAGTGATATCTGGCATGACGGTCCAGCCTCCAGAGTAGCATGCTGCTGACATGACAGTCACGGGAACATCGTTCTTCCCAATAGCTTCTCTGAAGTGCTCGGGCGTAACAAGTAGTTTCGTGCCAACTTCGAAGGGACCTCCGAGCCAAAAACCCTTTGAAATCTTCTCGCCATGGGACATAATTATGACGAGAAGTGTTTGGCTCTTGAGTCTGGCTTCCTTGGCTTCGAGATTGAGGGCCCAGAGGAAAGTGCTTCGAAGATCTTGCATGTTCTCGACTCTGATGTTGTTCAACCGGCCAGAGTCGCAAATCGATTTGTCGAGAACGACCTTTCTTTCCTCGTAAGGATTTCCTATAATAGTTAGTGATGTAAATTCAAGAGATTTCTAGAACTTGCCATGGAGATATTCAGGATACTCTTGAACCAGCTGGCGTGGGGAAACACATGTAAGCCAGGTTTGTGAAGCAGTTTCGCAGTCGCGGAGAAGGTGATGCAGCATATAGCTTAGCCAGAGGTCAGCTATATCTCGCCAATTAAGCTCAGGGCGTTAACTTACAAATCTGAGAGGAACCACCCATCACATTCGGGCGAAGCGAAGCGAAGATCTGGCTCATCCGAGATACCTGCTTTCTCAAAGGTTGTACCACATACTGCGATGAGTCGAGTGTTTTTGCCGACATCTGGCGGTGTGATCAAGGGAAATTCAGACAAGGAAGAAGCCAAGCTATTAGCTGGCACGAGTGGTTGCGATGAAGACATTTTTCATTTGTGCTGTTGGGCTGTTGGAAGGAAGACACGAGGTGGCGTAGGTGGTTGTCGTATTTGAAGTGAAGAAGGAGAGTATTTATGCTCAGAAAGCAGTCGAAGAGTCGAGAGGTCGTGAGTGAAGAGAGATTAGGATCTGAACTGACGGATGGTTCACACGCTAAACCCACTAACTTGAGGCGTCTCACGCACGTGGAAAAAGGGTAGTTTACTCGTTCACCATGTGGCGAGAGGTGAACCTGCTTTAGCAGCAACCCATTCCACCTCATTTCAATTCAAAATGGAGCATACTATATCTCTTACTAAAATTCTGCGCGATATGACGCCTTTCTTGCAATAATGTATCAGCGCATGTGCGCTAAATGCGGAAGCTATTAACGGGAACTTGAAGAAACGGCTACTTTAGACTACCAAATTAAAGAAAAATTTCCGTGCTCCGGGTATTTAAGGGTACACTCCCACCGATTACGATCATGAAACCAAAATTGGACGAGGTCGACAGATGAAATTGCCATGGGGGCGCCTTGAAAAAAGCTCTGCATCTTTGCGGTGGAGTGAAGCTACTGTTCGGTTTGATTAACTCGATGCCAGACTCAAACCATTCAATCTATTAACTAGTATACATAATTAAGTGAAAGAGAACGTTCGGCACAGCACTTTGCAATGTGCCTGTGATTTATGTCGTTTTTCTAGATGCCTAAAACTCGCAAACCCATGAAAACGACCGCTCATACCTAGTACTGTACGAGGTTCCAATCGCGCTTCTAACCTTACGTCGGTGATTGCGAGCTATTGTTTACATGTCACATTTACTGTCAAGTTGATTGTCGATTGTGTAATACTGCAGCAAGTAATCTAGCCAGCATTCCTCACTCTATCTACTAGACTGGGCTCCACGGCCATTAAGAGTATGTGGTTTTATATCTAGAACAAAGATCAAATCGAGAAAGAGCGTAAAATCTTAAATTGACGAACGTGGATTATTTATGAGCAAAGCTTTAAGTAGTAGCACGTGATTATGAGAGGAGGACTCCGTTCCGTATATAAAAATGCTTTCCCGCACGTCAGTTCCAGCAGGGCCAGACCTTCGCATCGCTCTCAGACCCTTGGAGGTGATCACGGTCGTAAAAGGAAGTATGAACAGGAATGGAATGTACATATGGTGGAGAAATTCAGTGGTAGAAGAAAACATGTGCATATGGCGTGGAGTCTCCAGACAATGCCACAAATCTGCGAAAGAGGTGGTACGTTAATTGCTTGTTGACGACGCATTCTGAAATGATAACAGGACAACTCGATATAATCTTTCGTACCCAAACTTGCTGGAGTCATTCCACAAAACTCGTGATTTCGTGTCACCCACATGGAATTGTTGCAACCAAAACTGTGTTTGAACTTGCAGGCTGGGGATGTCAATCTTCCATCCTTCTTTAATCAGGAAGAACAGACCACTTGGTTATTCTTGTTTTGAGTCATTTGAGGTTGGAAGCGAATGGACGCATGTCTGCTTGAAAATTTGATTTCGTGATGAGGAGTGGTTCTCGTACTCGCCAAGATGTTCTAAAATTACCATCAAATTACCCCACACGCTAAACCCACAGTGGACCAACAGGCTCTCAAAGCCGGGGTTTCAGGGGGACGCGATGGTGGCGCGATCAGACCAGGGCAATTTTCGCGCTTGCC
Organism: Acephala macrosclerotiorum; assembly: GCA_014904845.1. Classification (NCBI taxonomy): domain Eukaryota; kingdom Fungi; phylum Ascomycota; class Leotiomycetes; order Helotiales; family Mollisiaceae; genus Acephala; species Acephala macrosclerotiorum. Next base: position 55,464 of record MU119414.1, read on the forward strand.
TGCAGCTATCGCCCCAGCGTGGAAATTAAATACGAGGTCCAGGTCCTATTCATCGTGAGACCTTCATCTCCCGTTCTTCTTTTTTCTCCTCTGCACCACCACGCTCGTTCTGAAGCTTCACACTCGTTCAAACATTTCTGTGTCAAAACTTTGTTTTCAAGCATCGAAAAGGAAGCCCTCGCGTCAATATCAAAATGAGAACCTCCACTGTCCTTCTCGCGCTCGCGGCGTCCGTGTCGGCTAATATTTTCCACCCACGAGCAGACACCACCTCGTCCGTCGCTCCAACTACAACCACCTTTTCCATCTCACCCACTGCCTCCTGCCTCGCAGCTTGTACGGCCGGAGACGTGACCTGCGAAGCAGCATGTGTTGGTTCTGCCCACCCCAACTCGCTTCAAGTCAACCAGACCGACGACTGTGTTGCCAAATGTGACCAAGGAGATGGAAGTTCGTCTGCGAATAGTGCCTATGCCAGTTGTTTGAATGGATGTATTTCAAGCTACTATCCCACGACCCAGACTGTTAATGTGGGAGGGAGCAGTGTGACGAGTGTTGCGGCAGGAACGACGACGGGAACTGGGAAGGCTACAGGTGAGTGATGCTGGATTTGTATTGATGAGGACTTGAGGACCAGAGCTGACTAGAGATACAGGTACTGGAACTGCGACGACCGGATCAAGTGCTACTGGTACTGGATCTGCCGCCGCTTCGAGCTCGACTGGTGCTGGTGCGCACAATGGACCCTTCATCGCATCTGTGGGTGGTCTGGCAGGTCTTTTCTTGGCTTTTTTCGCCTTGTAAGGGATTGAGGAATGAATACTATATACCCTTTTCATGTTGGAGTCTTGGGCTTGGGGGAATAATGATAAAGCGGACATAATGTGGAATGGAGGGGGGGGAGAGCGTTGCTATAATGTTTCGTGAAGTATTGGTATACTATCCGTGTGTTTTGCGTAATCACAAGACACATTCGCACATAATACCAGCTCGTGCTGCTTCCATTTCATGGCTTGGAGATGGTCGACTGCGATATGCTGCTTTTCCTTTACGGGGATCGAAACAGAATTATGCATATTTTGGTTGATTTATACTCCTTGAAAGTTTCACTGTTTCAATGTGTCTGAAGTTCTTTGTTGCAAAGCAATATCGTGTTAGAGACGATTCGAGGACTTTCTAATCCAAAGAATCTTCGAGATACGAGTGTATGATATGTATAAGGCAGTGCGTCCGAGTCCGGGTCGTTGTTTAATAAACCCCACCTATCTTTTTTTCTTGATTACTTTACATCAAGCATTCTTATCTCTTCGGCAATTTCCTACAAACTTGTCCCATGTATTTTCAAGAGGAGCTATCAAGAAAACCGCCGAAGTGGAACTATCTACACACGCCCAGGAAGGGACGAAGACCAACGAGGGTCGCTATTATTGGAAGTGGTGTTGCAGGCTTAGCCGCCGCAAAGCGAGTGCCCAGCTCAACCTGCGTGATGATACATCCGGCTAAATAATACAGATATCTGTTAGCTGAGAGAGAGGAAGGCACAGATACAAGATGGTTCGAAGTCACGATCTTCGAGCGCCACTCCGAGGTAGCTGGGATCTGGAACCTCACTTCAACTGAGACCGACAAATTCCAGACACCAATGTACGAAGGTCTCGAGACCAACGTTCCCGGACTCTTATGACCTTCAGCGATTTCCCATACCCGAAGGACGTCCCACTTTTTCCCACTCACGACAAGATCAAAATGTATCTGGAAAATTACGCGGAAGATATCCGCGACCACATTGAGTTCAATTCAGAAGTAGTGATGGCTACTAAGGGCACTAAGAACTATCAGCGCAGCCAATGGCGAGTCGTCATTAACAACATCGATGCACATGTGCCACCAGAATATTTCGACGCTGTTGTTGTTGCGACGGGAACGTTCGATAAATTCTGTATGCCACCTGAGTATGGACTAGAATCATGGGAGAAGGAGAACCCGGAAACCGTAATTCACGCCAAAGACTTTAGGAGACCTCAAGACTTCGAAGGAAAGGTTAGTAAGCCTCCAACAAACTTGCATTTCACTCAGGCATCCGCACTGACTTCAACCAGAAAGTGTTGATCATCGGCGGCGGATCTTCCTACTTCGACATTGGCAGACGTATGACTCCACATGTCAAAGGAAAACTTCTCGTTTCGATGAGGGAACCCCAGCTACTTGGCCAGATGAGCAGCCCGGATCATCGAAACGTCTCAATTCCCAAGACTCTCTTCCCCAAAACTCGATCTGTCTTGTTCATGGACGACTCAATTGAGAAAGACATCGACATCATCATGCTCTGCACTGGCTATCAATACGAGTTCCCCTTTCTTCCGAAGGTGGAAATAGCCGACGACGGACAGCGGGTTGCCAATCTTTGGGAGCACATGTTCTGGATCCCTGATACCACTTTGTCTTTCGTCGGCCTCCCCAAGATGAGTGCCATCTTCACCGTTGTTGAGGCGCAAAGTGCCTACATTGCACGAGTTCTTGCTGGTCGACTGCGCACACCATATCAGTCAACCATGCAACAGAAAACGGATGAGGAGCTCAACAACCGCATTGCCGGAGCAGTGGATAAGAAAACTGCTGCGAAGCAATTCCATAATCTGCCAAATCCAAAAGACAAGGACTATATCAATCGCTTGTCTGAGGCATGTATTGACGTGGACGTGATGGAGAAGCGAGGGAAGCAACCCCCTTTGTTTGATGCCTACCTCGACTGGACTCGGAAGAATGGTGGAGCGATGAGGACTGAGTTCTTCAAGCAGAAGGACAAGCACAAGTTCGCGACGCCCGAGTCTCTTGGCTTCAAGTACGTCCCTGATTCCTAAGAAATTGCGCGATCTGAGCAAGATAATCAACGAGGCAAGCTTTACCCTTTTCTTCCACTTGGTTTTGGACTTAACCGACAAGGTTGGTAAGAAATTGAGGGCATACACTCTTATGCATCGACTTTGGAAGACTTCTTCAAAGCAAGGAGAACCAGAGGCCAAATCTCTCAGTGGCAAATTTTATCTTAATTGTCCTGGAATGAATAGTTTGGTGCTCAATCCTTCTTTATGTCTCGTCACGTGCCTTCAGGCTGGTGAAGTTTTCTCACTATTTTATATGCTAATCACTGTACAACTTTCTTTTATTACCATCTGTAAAGTATTGCCTACACTCACTATGCTTTCGTCTACAATTAGATTGTAAGCTCTCACTTATACCTCGTATGCCCCTGTCCCGATTTTGAATTGCCCTGGTAAGTTATACCTTCTAGAATATCATATCAACTTGATAAAATATATTCTATTACTTAAAATAACGCTTTCGAGTTTCTGTAGGGGTCGCCATCACAGTAGTCTGTACTTGCAGTATGTTCCAATGCTTTGGCAGATGTATGCATGGGTGCGAAGTGGATTCGTGAATTATCATCTTGCCCCACTATGCCCCATCGGACGCCGCCTGCATATGCATGGTGCGCCACTCCTTTGCCGCACACCGAGATCTCAACGCGAGGCTCGAAACCGTGACGATCCCGTCTCACCTCAGCATCTTCAATTACTTCTGGAAAACACGACAATTGAATCTCCTGAGTGATACTACGAGCGTGATTTGTAATGGCTGGAGTGCGCAATAGACCGCGAAAGCTGTTGGGATGGCAACAGGGAGAAGGATCAGGTGTCAAGGGGACAGTCTCGTGCGCAGGCAATCAGGTTTCCAGCCAAGAATCAAACAGTATAGTAATCCCTCAACTTGATGGCAATACCGTTTTTGATATCGTAGACATCAACCCACCTCTCGACGATGACCAGGATATTCCTACCACCCTTGACAACAATTCTCGGGAGCACGTTATCAATAATGGTTCCCTTGATCAAAACAGTGTAAATTCGCCTGAATCAAACACGCTTCAAGTCACTCCGCGAAAGCATAGAGATCAAAACAATTCAGGAATGGACGTCACGGTGTCTGGAGAAGGATTTGGAACGGCTAAAGGTGACTACGAACGTACGGAAGGTTTCTGCGACGCTTTAACCCATCCCCGATATGGATCAGACGTTCTATATGCTGTCAATGGCTGTGACTACAGCGAAAAAGCTACACTCAAGGCACTTGGCGAAAGTGCTGCAACCCGCGGCCCCCTGTTCCATCTTGTATCGAGGCACCGAGCCCCACCTTTGCTTGGTTCAAGAGGTTGTCTACATCGCCTCCGTTGCCGAAGTTTGGGCGATCCCTTGCCCTGCGGAGGACTTCAGCCGCAACGTCCATAGCTGATTTCTTAGCACTGATATCCTCTTTGGCCATCTTCAGTCGTAGAATCTCGTTCAGCCGCTCGTCATCATAATCCTTGAACCGGAAGGCTTCCTCGAGCGGGAATCGTCTTCGAAGTCCCGGGTTGACCTTCTGGAACATCTCTTCTATCATGTCGGGATACCCGATGAGGATGACGGATCTATCCTCTCCCGGCCTGTTGTGAATCCTAGATATTAGCACGTCGATACAGCCCAACCGGTAGTCGTCCGACTCGGACGTCGCTCCCACCCTGCTCCCATTGTAGAACATATGCGCATCGTCGATGATGAAAGCCTTACCAAGAGTGGCATCCAGTATCTCGCTCGTCCTTATTTCCGAATCGCCGATGTGTTGTCCAACGAAATTGGCCGGAGTCTTGAAGACAACCTCTTGGGTTGTAAGAACGCCAAGGTCGGCCTGGATCTGGCCGTATAGCTTCGCCACCGTCGTCTTGCCAGTGCCAGGTGGACCCAGGAATACGCGATTCAGAGATGTCTTCAGCGGCTCCCGGCCGCGAATCTCTCGGCAGTAGTTCGCCTTCGCGTGAATCAGTAGCTCTCCAATCGCCTTCTTGACGTCTTCTAGGCCCACCATTTTCTCAAGCTCCTTCCACGCTGCACTTTGTGTTCGAATGTCTGCAGGCTCAGGGCCGATGATATCCTCTATCGTCAATAGATCCTGGCGCAGATCTTTGGCTTCACTCTTCCGCTTGGTTTTCTGGTCTGTTATTCTCCTTTTCCGATTCCTTGTTTGGTTTTCTTCTATTGCGTGTTTCTCGGTCTGGTATTATGTTTTCCTCCTCTTCCTCCTCCTCATCAACGAACCCCTCACTCTCGTCATATGGGTTTGTCGCTTCGTCCGATTTGTCTGACTCGTTGTCAAGATTCTCGCTTTTGTTGTCGGGATCTTCCTCCCCTTTTATCGGGTCGTCATCCTTATCGCATAGCTTCGTCTCATCAGATGGTTTGGCTTCCTCATCAGATGGCTTCGTCTCCACATCGTCAGAGTTTGGGACGCTGTCGTTAGACTTTTCGTCACCTTTCTCTTTACTCCCAACATCAGCCGGCTTCTTGCTCTGTTTACCCGTGTCGCCACCTTTATCGTTTAGCGCCTTGATGCGTTCCTTCTGGAGTCGAAGAGACTGCCGGTCAAGCATCTTCTGAAATGACAACAGTAAATCATGCACATTCCCGAAACTGGCCGAGTCCCGACCCCTGCCTACACGTTTGACGGCAATCATCGCCCCCATCGACTGTCAAGGAATTATGACGGATGAGCCCGAGAAGGATACGCCGCAGCTGTTCGTCGTCATAATCCTTCAGTTCCAGCCTCCGCCAGAACTGCCATCTGCCATGGGGTTTGCTTCCGAGAAGTCTCGTTGCGCCTTCGACGCTGCCCGAGAGCACCAGTTAACCTCCAAGCAGAGATACAGAAAGGCGGTATACTACCAATATCTGCGGGTGGTCGTACAATGCCTGATTTAGCTCCGCAATTTGCCAGGATCTTTGATTGGGAGTCCATAATCGAGTATTTGGAGTACGCATGTAAGATTCCCATGCGCAGAGAGAGCGAAAAGAAAGAGGATCCGTTGATGCATGTGGGGATAAGGGGTGATGGACCGACAATGAGGCTGAGCCCGAAGGTTGTGTTGTCCAACCCGCATGGGGTGTTCACTTTTGATCGGGGTAGCACGAGTCGGAAGCCCCCAGGAGACCTTTCGTGATTCCAAATGTTGAGAGGTGTGACGGAGATTGGGAGATCTCGGCTCGATAGCTTTCCTCGGACTCTGTCCTTCGAACAATGTAAAGCCCGGGCTCATCGATGCTCGCGACTCTGCAGAATAGGACATCAAGATGTGTACACGAGATAGCTGAAATCATGTGTGTGCAGCAGCTGGATCTCATACAGTCATCTCCTCTCATCGACCATACCTTTACCCATACATGTAACCATTTCTTAAACGACCGCTTCTTCCACCCTCACCAAAGACAATCTTTATCGCACCAGAATCATGCATCGCATCAACCTCATCGTCACCCCCAACTTCGATATGCACCTTCACCTCCTTTGCCAGCTTGCCTGACAATCCTGCACCTCTCAATATCGCAAGTGTACTCGTGTCTGCACCAGCCAACACCGAGACCAGGCCGAAGCCTTCACCGATTGGTGTGTTGTACAGCACAAAAGCTCTCGCAGCAAGTGATATCAGAACTAATACGGGATTCACTGCGAGAATTAGAACAAGAGCCCAGTGCTTCCGCAATGTTGTTCCCGTAATCTGGGCTGTACCCCAAGAGACGTATGCGGCGTCAGTGTCATTGTTTCCCGTTTCGGGTCCACCCAAAGCTGTTATCCTAGACCAAACCATAGCGGCAACTAGCGAGGAATCGGTCTTGACAAAATTGGTGTATTTAGTATTGTTGGCGTAAGTGTCCCGTAGTTTCCGGAACAAATAATCATATTCCGGTAAAGCCTGGGTATACAGTGCAGGAATAGCGAGAATGTTGTGTTTGAGAACTGATTGAGATCCCATAACAGGTTGAGCTGGAGCTTCAACGTTTTGTAGGGAGATGCTGTCCTGGGTGATTGTCCACGTTCCGTTGAAAGCTTGTCTGCTTATTTTGTATTCTCGTGCCTGAGATCCAAAGGTCTGGTTGGATGTCTTGTTGTAGGGGATATTAACATCCCACCAGCTCATCCACATAGTGGAGATATCGTAAGTAGAGTATCCCAAGAGACCAACCCAATACTGCGGTGTGCCGATCCACTGCTGTCCGGCGGCTGAAAATGGTGTATTGATATCCGTCTCGAAGGTGCTACTGAGATTGTCGCGACTTCGACTCAGGCCGTTGTAGAGGTCGGCAACTGTCGCATTGACTTCTGTTGTGATTGACATTGACTGATCGTTGGAAAGCTTGGATTGAAGGTTTGATACATAATCTGGTAATGGACCGTCAAGTATTGCGGTGGTGTTCTCGGACATTGTGTACATATTGAATCCGTATGCTCGATCATATCCCGGGTCTTCGAACCAAGGAAGAGTCACATTAACGAACAGCGAGAGACCAAATCCAAGGTCCTGAGTACCTGGCGGTCCAGTCCATCCACACCTGCCGCTAATTAGAAACTTTTTCGTGCTGCTTGATCCTCCAACGAAGCTCTTATATCCAACACTAAGAGCAAGTGGTGTCGCGAGCAATAAAGACAAGGCGACCTTGTATCGCAATTGAGTCCCTTGAGAGAATAAATTTGAACTCAAAATAGCCTCCAAGTTTTGCAACGTCGAATGACCTGTGCGCACTTCGAGCGCAATCAATACAAGTTGGATCTGCTTCGATGCGCAGAATCCCATGAGCGACAGGAGAAATCCGATAATAATTAGTTGATCTTTTTGACCCAAGTATGCAGCGATACTTGTGATCTTTACACACGCCAGTCCAACTGCAAAAAGCAATAGGCAGAATGTGATCGTAACGATGTCCGCGATCGATATCCTTCTTTTGCGCATAGGCTGTCCTACAGCGCGAAGAGAGGGGGCCATCCGCTTCCGTTGTTCTAGAGAGAGGAGATGATGATCGACTTGTGAAGTGCCCGCCATGCCTGAATGAAATGGTGATGAATGATATTGTAGATATAATCGGCATCTTCGCAATTCTGAGCGAGAAATATTCACTCCACGCGCCGCAAGGGCTACACGAAGGCCTCCAGCCCCGAGGCTCTGCCAAGTAAGCACCAGCCTGGCTGACTCTGCTCATCCGGCTTCCATTGCCAAATATAGCTATAGTCCACCAATGACACAGCTCGAATGTTTATCGATTAGGCAGAACTTTTCCCCTGTCGCATGGCGTATTCAAACACCAATCAAAAGGCACCAAAGTTGGGAATGCAAAAAGTATAATTGTATTAAAAGCCTAGGACGGTCGTAATAATATAAAATAAAACGATGTTTTTAATATTTCGATTTATAAAAAAATTATATTAATATTATAAAATATTATAAAATATTATATTATTTATTTTTGCTTAATTTCAAAAAGCGATTAAAAAAGTAATTAATAATATATTAAATTAATCAAAAAATATAAATTATATAATATATTTATTAAGATTGTCAATGGACTAAAAAGTGAATATAAAGCTAGCCACGTTAAAAGTGGATTATAGCGTTGCAATTGTTTTACTAAGAATAATAAAAATGCTTGATGTAAATAGAATTATTATTCCGCTTAAAACATAGACTATATAGCTCAAATCTGTACGACATTTCAACACTCCAAATTGTATAACGCAAATGTTTCCATTCTCGCAGTATTGCCCAGAATAGCAACACTGATCATCAAGAGGGTAACAGCCAACCTGCTCGCAACAGCCGTATCCCTCAGCACAAGTGGTTCCCGCACAAGACCCTCCACCCAGATCTATAATGCAGTTCGAAGTTGACGTACAGCAGTAACCTGCGAGACAGCATACAAGGCCATCTGATAGTGTGAAATCTGGGCAAGAATGAACAGGTCACCGGCGCATAGCGTATCTCCAGCATTACAATAATTTCGACGTCCCAGCCAGCCGCGAACCAGGAAATAACCAGCAAATTCGCCAACAGCCTCAACTTCATCAGCAGGAAGTATTGAAAGTGCCTCCGGCGGTCCTTTCTTTTGTCTGTTGAACAATTCTTGCAGCCGAGTTGTGGAGTCCTTTGGCCGAAAGGGGCGGATTCCGACGTCGCAATAACCGAAAGTCTTGAAAAGGAGAATTGAGACCAGAGAATCGATTGGAGAACAGTTGAGTCGCATTTCTGCCGCTTAGGCTGCTCGTTTTTTCCCCTATAGGGCCCCACGAGGACGTGCGGCGGGAGGAAGCTTGAGTAGTATAAGCTTTAGTAAAAAGGTGAAAAAAGGCCTAGACTTAAATAATCAAAAACCGCGCTTTTTAGTAAAATTACTCGCGGATTTTTAATTAATGCAAGGATTTAAACATATCGTGGGGCCCTATTTAAGGGGAAAACGAGCAGCCTATTGCCGCTAGGTTTGAAATTATATAACAAGTGTACTCGAGTAGCAGATAGTGCGCAATCTGATGCCGAACATGTCTATAAGGGCCAGTGTGATATTTATCGTGGGGTTGTAAGGCTGGCAATGTCTGGCCACCGAGCACCTCCAAAATTCTGCACACTTGCCACATAAACGGGGCAATATTTAAAACAAAATCGCTGCATTTGGGCACAGTCTTGCGCCTATACTGATTACATACCAATCAGCACAAATATATGGGTTTCATTGTTCGTAAAGTGAAACCGACAACGCCTTTATCAGGCAGCTTTTCCTTTTTTTTTGTGGTCTTCATTAGAACATCAAAGCCTACAGCTTCCGCCTGCAGCTAGCTACGACGAAGCAAATATCTCAAAACCATTCTCTAATTCGCTTTCAAATTTCTCATTCCAAGTTTCAATCGACAAAACTGTTCATTAATTAAACTTGCAGTGCTTATAGGCTCATCGCAGTGCTTACCAATCATGCTACTGTCTTTAGCAAGCCGAAGAGAATTTCAAGCCTCAAGAGACTATAAGCGGCGCAACATAGAACGATGAAGAAAAAAACTTTTTAAATTGCACTACACCGTTTAACACCTGATCAGCGCAGATTAATATCGTGGTGTGGCTAAGAGCAATTTGCGGCCTCGGAACAATTTCTTTTGAAGAATTTTTACTATGTTAAGAGGCGGCTTAAACTCGTTTTCATTTTTTAATAAGTTTCTTTCTATTATTGCTTGACTTTCCCCAGGGCTCAGGGGGGAGCTTCGCTTAGTCCCACTCCACTTTTACCCCTTATTAGCTACCGACTATTATAACGATAAGTAAAAGTATAAATTTTTATAAAATCAAGTCCAGGTTTTCCCTAGTTGTAATTTATCCAGCTTTACATTTCGAAAAAGATTACACCTATGCTTAAGGTTGCAATATAATAATAAATATCAGACTAAACCATTTCTGCATAATCAGTAGCAATTAAAGTAATAAGTTACGACGTATAACATTTTCATATCCGTGCGATAACCAATCGAACTTTTCTCGTTTTATACCCCAAGCTAATCATCTACAAGGTCCGCTTAAAGAACAGGAAAATTGTCTTATCCAATTTTTTTGAATCACCAAAAACCACCTGGACTTAATCTTTTTTACATTGTCGAGAAAATGACGGCCCTCAACGACCCAGGCATCTTCCCACCAGTATTCGAACACAGCGACACCATAGCCTTCCTCTCCCCCTCTCGCCTCAACGACATTAACCCTCTCCGCGTCTCACACGCTACTACCGCCCTCGAAAAACCTCGGATTCAAAGTCCAAACTATATATTCTCCAATCTCACCCAATGCCACCCACTCCCAAGCCATCTAGTACCGAGTCCACGAACTCTACACCGCATTTTCCACCCCCTCTATCAAAGCAATAATCTGCACCATCGGCGGCCTCTCCTCCAACGAACCCCTCCTATTCATTAAGTAGAATTTAATCAGACAAAATCCAAAATCCTTATTGGCCATTCAAACATCACTTTCCTCCGCCTGGCCATCGCCAAAATGACCAGCCTACGAACATTCTACAGCCCCGCAGCTATCACGTCCTTCGGCGAGATTCCAAACCCGCTAGATTTTACTATAAGGCATTTCTTACACGTTTTATATAGTAGAGGGGAAGTTGAGAAGATGCCAAAAAGTTAACAATTCATCGACGAATTCGGCGATTGGGGAAACGAAAGGTCTAATCCTTCTACTTTAAAAGCTCGAAGTTTATAACCAAATCTAGGTTGGAAATGGTTAAGGAGGGGAGCGTGTGAGTGCCGGTATATTGGTTATTTGAATTTATTTCTTCGTAGCGTTATTTTTGTCGAATGTTAAAACACTGAGTTTGGGGTTTAGGTTTCGATGTCCTCGGATCTTTGGAATATTCATAAATTTCTGAGAATTTGTTGTGAAATTCATGGGCTGATCAGTGTCTAGAATGTCGGGTGGTTGTTTAGCGAGTTTGTTGCAGTTGGCTGGGACGAAATACTGGCCTTCTTTTGACGCAAGGTTTTACTACTAGAGAATCCCGAGGGGGAGAGGATAGATGGTCCATTACCTTTGATGCAGACTCGATCTTTGTTTGCAGCTTATCAACTGGGTGTTTTTGATCAGATCGTGGGTCCGGTTATGGGGAGACCGACTGGGTATGCTGGGGAAGAGTTGAGACAGTACAAGGAGATGGTGTTGGATATGTGTTCTGGGACTATTATGGAAGGGGAAAGGAAGGGAGGAGAGAGGGATTTCCCGATTTTGATGGGGGTGGGTGTTGGGCGTGCGGGTCCGGTGTTGACGGTTCCGTTGGGGGCCTTTATGAGGTTGAATTCTAGGGAGGATGTTTGGGAGGTATTAGAAAGTTGTGTTTCTTGATAGGGAATTTTTGTGCTTTCATCAACTCTCTCGGATCATGAATGTACGATTTGGTGATGGACATCTACCTTGAGGTTGGCTTCTCGCTATCTTTTGTCTCGCACACTGTCCTCTCTACACCTGTCGCATCAATATGCTTCAAAATCCTCGCAACCTCCCAACGATTTAACTCTGTAACATCCGACTCCAACAGCTCGCCACGGTCCCACTTCAGAATCTCACCTCCTTCCCTCATCTCAGATGGGAGCTGGGTATCAAGTAACATGCCTTTCCCTCTGGCGACCAAGCCTAGTCGCTGTTCTGATCTCATACGTTGAGCATTAACTTCTCGCATTGCAGCTCAACACTATAGGAATGAATGCACGCCCCCTCTTTTTCGCCGCTTTAGTGAATTATCTCACTGCTTTCCTCCTAAGGTCGTTGTCTGATTGGAAGTCTGTAAATACATAAGTATACCCAAACGTATCTTCAGCAGTCGCCAAAGTCTCGAAAAATAATTTCTCGCAATTTGAAACTCGGCTCCTGATACCCGGGACTCGTCCTCGGAAGAACCGCGCCCGCGAAGTCAACGTGGGCATGGTTGTGGATCTGCATTTAAATCAATTAATTATCTATAATTGAGAAAAAGGAAAAGTACAAAAAGAAAGAAAGAAACTGTGTAGAAGAGGCCAACAACGTTAATCAGAGGAGGCCCGCTGTGCAACCTTCAACTTACGAAGCGACCTTTCCCTTCCACGAATTTTGACCAATTCATTAGAGATGGTGTGTTTTCCCGTTCCAGGGAAGGCGCTGATGTGGATTATTGATGCTGGCATGGTCGCTTGCTTGATTTGACTTGAGTAATAGCTGGTTAGCCTTTCTTGCTCACTTCGTTCATAATCGGCAGGAGTAAATGTCACACGGGACCAAGTGTTATAGCCGAAATATACCATTAATCAAATTTTAAGTGTAAACTACGTACAGGTGCGCTACCTCTTTGAGTTTAGAGCGCCCACTTTGAGGATGGTCGTTCGCTTACTGGGTTGCTGTTTTACCTGTATTGAAAGAAAGACAGTCTGTTGGGAGTTCTCGAACTCAAAATGAATTAATAAACCAACCATAATTCCTTAGATACCTGAATACCCTACCCTTACTTAGAAAACTGCAATTAGGTTACGAAATGTACTCTTCACTACCCCGCGCACCCTCCTTTGGTTATGCTCATCTACTGAGATCTGCATATCCCTCTCCAACCTACTATCGATGATAGCAACCCCACAAAATTGCAAGCATTCTCCTCTCTATCAGCGTTTCCAATGTTCTACTCATCATCATCCTCATCGCCAGAATCCCACAGGGGATCAGTGACCACGATACAAAACTCACTCAAATCGGGCGCAAAGTTCTTCGCACGCTCAAACTTCCTCTTAATATCACAAACCATCAGATCGAAATGATCGTCGTTACCCGCCTCAATAACGCTAGATTTGGCAGGCAGTGCATCCTTGAAGTCAAATCGCAACCTGCCAGAGCACGTATGGCCCGTCTCTTGCGCAAACCATGCGAAGAATCTCGCACTGGTGACTCGGGTGTTCAGGGTGGATTTGTCGTAGCTGCGGCTGAGCCTGCCATGCCCATCGATCTGGATGCGGATTACGATCTTAGCGGTGGAATGGCTGTTGTCGGTTTTGGTGCTGTTGGGAGCAGGAACTTGGGCTGGTTGCTGTTGTGACTGGCGTTGGGGATCCGGGTTCGATGGGGCATGGGCCTCTGCAATGTTATTATTGGAATTAGGGACGTTTCTTTCTGGTGTTGTTTTCTTGTGGGGAATTGGCATTGAACTGAGTGCCGACTTTGGGGGTCCTCCGTGGGAGTTGATGGTATCAGGTGCCGGCGATTCGAGGAAACTACTCTGAGATTGTGGTGGGCCAAAAGGAGATGGATCTCCAGATTTAGTTGTAGACGGGCGACGAGCAGAGTCAGATGCAACGCTAGAACCGCTTTGATTCGGCCAAGGTAGATAAGATGGTTGATTAGACGGAACGGTCGAGGCTGTGTTTGCAGAGTGTAATTGTTGTGATTGCTGCTGCGTATTTTCACGGTGGCTTCCAGAGGCTGCCGAAAATACAGGTATGATCAGAATTTTGATATTGGCGACTGTTGGATCTAGACTCGCTATTTCTCTGAAGAGATCCCACGCTATAATTTTCACAGTCTCAAGTAACTTTGAATCCCCTTGGTGGAGAATCATTCTCCTCTCCAAGTTTGACTGGACGTTTATAATGTCAAAGACCAACTGTGAAGGTAGGGCAGTATTCAAAACACAAGAAATCCATTGAAAAAGCTCCACGACCGTCCGCTTAAGCACGTCTCCTGCAGGGAACATGCGAGTTGTGTACGCTCTGGGTCCGGTATTGATCAGATTTGCATCAGTTTGCACACTGATTGGAACGTGAATGATGACCATCTCATTGAACTTCTTCCACGGTATTGCTCCTGTTGGCTCGGTTGTAGGGGGTGTAGAATTAGGGATTGTTATTCCAGATGCTGAACCTGATTCAGCAAACGGCGGACCCACCGGCTGATTCTGCGTTGGAGCGGGAGGTGGCTGGCCTATGTCTTGCGTTGAATACCAAGGAGATAGTCGTTCGTGACCTAAACTTTGAAATTGATGGGGCGGAGGCCCTGCAACTGACTTGGAAGAATCCGTAGGATAAGGACTTTGATATTGCGTTGATGCGGCTAAAGACGACAGCGGACCTTGAGCAGGGGATGGAGGAGGATTTTGACATTGAACAGGAGGAGGTGTGCCAGGTGGCCTTTGATATTGAGGAGTTATAGGTGGAGGTGGTGGACGCTGATTTTGATATAAAGCTCGTGGAGAGGGTGGAGGACCATTTGGCCATGCGTTTTGAGAGATGGGCGGAGGTGGTGGCGGGGGGGCAGACGACCTTTGATTTTGAGGAGAAATAGGGGGAGGCCCTGGTGGACCCTGGCTTTGATTAAAGGCATGTGGAAGGGGTGGCGGAGGGCGATTTCGCCATGAATTTTGACGAGAGGCAGGAGGAGGTGGTGGTGGAGGGGCGGACGACCTTTGAGGAGAGATAGGGGGAGGTCCTGGTGGACCCTGGTTTTGATTGAAAGCACGTCGAGGGGGTGGCGGAGGGCTATTTGGCCGTGCATTTTGAGAGATGGGTGGAGGTGGTGGCGGGGGGGCAGACGACCTTTGATTTTGAGGAGAAATAGGGGGAGGCCCTGGCGGGCCCTGATTTTGATCTGAGGTGCGTGGAGGGGGTGGTGGAGGAGGCCCATTTGGCCATGCATTTTGAGAAAAGGCAGGGGGAGGTGGTGGAGGGGCGGACGGCCTTTGAGAAGAGATAGGGGGAAGCCCTGGTGGAGGTGGTGGCCCTGGAGGTCCGAGTCTTGTTGATTGGGTGTCTCGATCTTGGTCGCTTGTTCTAGGTGGTGGAGGTTGCTGTGCGGTAGCCTCGGTGGTGTTGAAGGACTGGCTCAACCGTCTTTCAAAAGGAAATTGACTTTCACCGCTGTTTTGGGACGAATTTTGAGGATTTGCCGCAACGTGAGGTACGTTTACAGCTCTGTCCGAGCAGTTGGACGATTCAGAGTCCTCCGAAGGTGCTGGTGAATACCGATTCTCCGAGATAATATCCGAATCGCTAGGACTAGTTATTCCTTCACCAGACTGGTTTGAAGGACTGGATTGAACTCTATAGGCAAATGGTGGTTGGTGGTTCGGCGGGCTCAAAGTCTGAGATACCTGAGCCGAAATTTGAGCTGTCAAGGAATAATATCTTGGTTCAGCCTGGCTGGTTTCTGGCGCATTATCTAGTGAAGGATTCATGATTCGAGAGATCGAGTTCGAATTGTGAAGGTTGTTCTCTGCTTCGTGGGGTTTAGACGACGAAATCACATGTCCATTATTGCCGACAGGATCGAGGGACGTATTCATGACGTCCCTGTTGGTTGTTTGACGAACTGAGGGGAGATACGCCCTGGAGGAACTATCATTTTGATTAGTATTCGGGCCCGCCATGGGCTTAAGTGATGCTGCTTGGTCGAGACTGTCAACTGTGGCTGCACGTTGAACAGAAGATATTGGGTTGGAGTGGCTCGGGCTCCAGCTTGTGGCGTTAGTCCGATAGTTTTCATGGATAGAACAACGCCTAGCAGGCGCTAGGTCCCCGGTGGGCTCTGTGGCGATGTCTGGACTCATCTTCTTCTGCGAAAGCTGCATACCTTCCTGGGGAGATCCTCTGCCTTCCTCCGCTGGAGTAAGCGCCGAGAGTGCTTCTCGTGCTGTCATAACAGTAGACTCCAACCCATTCCACACTCTCGCGGGGATATTGTCATCCGTATGATGACGATCACCCGAAGGAGCAGCAGCTGAAACTGCGGTCATGTTTCTTGTATTTTCATCCGCCAAATCTCTTTCAGGACTGGTTACAAAGAAAACATCGCGGTCGGCATCAATAGAATCGCCCTCGCCATCTTTTCGTACATCCGATTGCTCCACACGTGGTCGTTTAGCAGAGCTTGATGGCTGAGATTGTTGCATGCTTTCAGCACTTCTCTGTTGAAAATGAATCAGCATGGTTTCATATTGATAGGAGGATGAATCAAGACCTTTTCAGAATGGCTATGCTCCGGACTCGGTCCAGCTCCGGTCATCGAATCAAAATCAACCAAGCTGGGAGTGTTCCCTGGCTCACCTCTTGGGAAAGTTCGGTCGATGGACTGTGCTGCCAAATAGCTCACCCGAGCTGCTTGTATTGCACAATCCCAAAGATATTGGAAAACTTCGGTCTTCCTTGTCAAATTGTTGTGAGCGACTAGCAACCCATCCCGTTTCCAGGTCCTCGTTGATGCATTTATCAAGCCCCTGCACTTGTCAGGGACTTTTTGTTCCCAGTTCCTAGTATTTGGTACCCTGGCCTGGGATTTTACCAAATCCACCAAATTCACGAAAGCGGGGTCGTCCGGGTTGCTGACTTGGTACAGATTGTTCTCGTGCATATATCGGTGGACTCGTCGTTGTACATCTGGCGGCCAGGGAGCCTCCTATGTTCTTGCTTAGTACAATTCAGACTCGTCGATCCCGCGGGTACGGTAGCTTCTACCTCTTTGAGCCAATCAACTCCATTAAAGCTTTCAGCATCAAGCGTTTCCTCTTTAGCAGAGAGCCGAAGGTAACTGATGTGGTCTTTACATGTTTGCTCGAATTCTATGTCGTGTTGTTTGTTGGCTACGGAATCTCGGGTGGTAGGGTGGTTGTTGGTATTGGCATCGTAGGGTTTCCGAGTCCGTTTATGAGATCCAGGGCTAAAAAGGAATAAGCAACAGCTGAGGACAACTTCGCAAACCTCACAAATTAGAAGATGCCATTTGTTATGTCTCCAAGATAAAGCCCGTTGATTTGAGATGCGCTGGTGGCAATCCTTTACTTGTGATCCAGTTTTCGACAGTTTCTTGGCGGAGCACACACTTGTACTCAAGGTCGAGCGGGCAACGGGCAGCGAACAGCGGTGATTGGGACAGCCCTGCACCTAGGGCGGCGAAGTCCTGGCTCAATACTCGAGTATCTTTGGCGCACTGAACTATCCCTTGCGGCTGTTTCGAATAAAGCGAACAGGCGGGGACGTTGGTAGTGTTTCTTGTGAGTGAACAAAAGGATGGTGCCCAAGGCGCTGCCTGCTGCCTAAATGCATCCATCGGCGATGAAGGAGGCTCTGCGACTGTTCTTTCCCGTGTCGGTCACGGGCCCCCAGCGATGATGCTGGTCGCCCGAATGGCGTCCAATTACCGTACGGAGCTGTGCCGCAGTTCCTTATATTTCCAACTTTAATTGGGGCGTGCGTCGTCTCGGCTCCCGGCTCCAATCGAATGGGAGTTGAGTCCGCTGATATGAGGAGGTATTTTAACCCGGTCTCATTCTCCTAGCAGTGGTGTGACTTTCGGGGGTGGGGTCGCGGGGGCGAACTCATCGCTTCCGTCTCGGCATCCCATCCATCTCGGCATCGGGATGCCCCGTACTGACACACCCCTTGATAGATATAATAGGTACCGCACTTTATAAAGTCGGTTTTGTAAGGGCTATCGGGGGTGAATTTAGAAAGGAAAAAAGTAAAGCAATTTCAATAATTAATATAATTTTTATAATATTTAATTTTTTATAATACTTACTTTCGCTGAATATAAACAAAACGAACAAAAAAAGCTAACCGGCTATTATATCTGGTAATAAGTTTGGTTCACTAGCTGGGTATGCTGGAGAATTCAAGTTCAAAAAGCATAAGTAAATTCGAAATTTGTATTTGTCGTCGCGAGAACGTGAAAGTTAAGAAGTGTGGAAATTGACGGAAGGATTGTAATATTGTGAGCTTGTGCACTTCCATCGGATTTCGTGACTCGTTCATTGAAATGGTGGTCTGGGATGCCCTAAATCACGTGAATTGGTGTGGAACACTTGATGTTTTAGGAGTCTATGATTAAAAGGTGTCCTTGAGATCTCTGGTGGAATCATGGACTTTCTGCACTCTTTTGCCCCCTAAAAGTGATCATTTTGGGTGGAAATTGGACTTCGTCTCAGCTGAAGCGACGATCTACCAGCGCCGGACCGGGAGACTGACTACCCGGGTAGGGTCGGGTGAAGTCCATTTCGCCCTGACACCAAGCACCAATATCGCTGAGTAGTGGACAACTTCTATTGGGAATTGAAAATTAATTTTTGAAGCAATCTATTATATATTTACCGCTTTTCTTTCAATCTTTCAGTACAAATCGCAAATTAAGTAAAAACAGAACAGCATGATGAACGCCATATCCCATCAGGAGTGATATCCAAGAGAAAGCTGAAAAGAACACCAGCAGCATTAATGCTCAGTCGACAAGATAGATCCTCCCCTCATACGGACCAAGCTTCTCAGTCCCATCGACACCATCAACGCTTCCCACAAGCAGTTCCCACTTGCTACCCAACTCCTCCGGCCTCTTAAAATCCTGTTCCTTGTCGGTAAAGTTGAGCGTAACCACAGCCTTGTCCTTTCCATGCGTCTTTGCGAAAATGAAGGTATCGAGGTTTTCCATATCATACCCCTTAAATGCCCCATGGATGAACACATCCTTGTATTCCTTGCGCAGCGAGATCATTTTACGCCAGAAATTCAACACAGACTCAGGATCCTTCTCTTGCTTCGCGACATTAATCTCCTTATAGCTCTCATTAGTCCTCATCCAAGCACCATCTTTCTTCTCCGTGAACCCTGCGTAGGAACTATCATCCCACTGCATAGGAAGCCTGGCGTGGTCTCGTCCAATGATTTGGATGGATTTCATAACATGCGCCAACGCCTTCTCATCTCCACCCCTCTCCTTGACAGAGTTGAAGTAATTGATCGACTCAATGTCTTTGTATTCTTCGATAGGCCAGTCTTTAGGTGCGTTAATCATTCCGATTTCTTGCCCTTGGTACACGAATAATGTGCCGGTGGAAGCACACATCATAATCGCCAACATCTTCGCACTCCTCTCTCTGAATTGAGGAAGGTCGGAGGCGTGACGGGAGATAGAACGACCTTGGTCGTGATTCTCGCAGAACACGGTAGTCCAACCATCTGAGCCTTCAATGAAAGATTGCCATTTCGATACGACTTCTTTGAGTTCGGGGAGTTGGTAGCCTTCATACTCGTATTTGTGAGTCTTGCCGATTCCGAGATCCACGATGTCGAATTGGAACACCATATCTAACTGCTTATCTCCCGATCCAACATAGCGAAGGACGTGTGCAGGATCCGGTGTATGGGGAAGTTCGCCCACAGTCATGGTGTCGTATTTGCTGAGTACTTTCTGGTTCATCTCTCTCAAGAATTCGTGCATCCGAGGACCATTGCAGAATAGCCCCGGAGCTGGTTGTTCGAATACCCCAGCATCGATTATAGGAGTGTCAGGGAAGGATGTCCCCTTTGAGTACATGTTCACAGTATCGATCCGGAACCCATCAACGCCTTTCTTGAGCCAGAATTCCATGGCAGATTGGTAGATAGCTTCTCGAGTCTCAGGATTCTCCCAATTGAGATCTGGCTGTTGTTTCGCGAAGAGGTGAAGGTAATATTCTTGTGTATGTTCATCCCATTCCCACGTACTCCCCGAGAAGAAGCTCCTCCAATTATTCGGCGGCATCCTCTCTCCTTTCTCATTATACTTCGCAGGCCGCCAGATATACCAATCTCGTTTCGGGTTGTCTTTCGAGCTTCGGGATTCCTGGAACCAGGCGTGTTCGTCGGAGGTGTGGTTTACGACTAGGTCGAGGATTAGACGCATACCCCGGGAATGGCAGGCGGCGATTAATTCTTCCATGTCGGAGACGGTGCCGTAGGGCGGGTAGACGGCTTCGTAGTTGGAGATGTCGTAGCCCATGTCGTGTTGTGGGGAGTCGTACATGGGGGAGACCCAGACGATGTCAACGCCGAGATTTTTGATGTAGTCGACTTTGGAGATGATGCCAGGGATGTCACCTGGGAAAGTATTAGTATTTGGAAGATCTTGTGAGCAGAGGGGCTCGGATTTCGAGGAAGAATGGCTTACCTAGGCCGTCATTGTTGGAGTCTTTGAAGCTGGCGGGGTAAATTTGGTAGACGACGCCATCTTTCCACCAGATGCGTTCGGTGACTGTCATTTTGCTGTTGTATTATGGTGAGGTATGCAAAAATTAGCGCAGATGTGTGGTTGGGAGGAAAGTAGGAAATCGAGGGGCAAAGAGAAAGGTATGAAGAAGTTGGGATGAAAACGAAGGGGAAGAGCGGACTTTTCAGTACCACCGAGGGGAGCTGCTCCTGCCACGAGAAAAACTGCGAGCGCACCGCCTCTGCCAATAACTGACTCAATCTGCCCTTATGCTGACAACTCACGATAGCAATGTAGCTTCAGTGACTCCGCAAAGGGCAGGATCGTCGATGTACCCACGGCTCAGAAGGGAATGATACCTACCGTCTGGGACGCAACCCCACTACTCCGGAGAGCTACTCCATATTATCAATTGCGGAGGCGAATTAGCGTTCGCAGAATCTGGGCTCAGTGAGCACCTGCCAGGCAGATATAGCGGTAGCGGATGCATGGTTGATGTTGGATGTTGTGTTGCAGAACGAGGACTGGTATTGGCGATGTGTCGTTGAAATGTTCGCTAGATCTCTCGGCTGGGAAAACAGCATGAAATTCAGCGAGGGCTGCACGTGACTAAGACCTCGTCTTCGGTCACAACAGGCTTTCCCACGTCGACAATGTCCCATCCTCTTTGGGACAATGTTTGGGACAATGGACAAACTCTAGACTACGACCAATATCAGTACCTTGACGCATCAAATTCAGCCCATTGGACATCTCGGAATCTGGAAAAAGAGCATGGCGGTCCCAAAGTGGAAAGGTGGGGGTGAGACTTTGCAAGCCACACGGGCTTTTCCCAGATATATCCCATCAACGGCTGAAGATCCAGAAAATAGAGACCCACCAACACACCACAAGCTACCCCAAGCTTCCCAGAATCAACGGGAAGCATGTGCTCGCTCGCTACCTTCCCCACGGAAACTGCCCCTGAGACGAAGCTGCAGCTGGCTCACCCCACTCCCAGCGAACGCCAGCACATTTGGAATCTGATATCGATTCCTTGGCGCGATGCACTGTCACTGGAGCAGTTTATGGAAGAATCGGCGTACCTTTTGACGGTACCACTTGCCAAAAATGGAGGCATGACGATGTGGGTACTGGTTGAGAAGGATTCAAGTCCTGATCAGAGAGCAATTCTGGCTTCTTGTGAAAGCTACAGGAAACGAGCATTGGTTGCAGATGAGGGTGGGGAGATCGAAGATGTGATTGTGCATGGGATTGCGAGTGTGTTCTGTGATCCGAAGTATAGGGGAAAGGGCTATGCGAAGGTTATGCTGGGGAAGCTTGCAAGTGTTTTGAAGACCTGGCAAGTGAAGGAAGGGGAGAGGTGCGTTGGGAGCGTGCTGTACTCAGACATCGGAAAGAAGTACTACTCCGACATTGGATGGAAAGCTGCGCCAAACAACAACTACCTCGTCTTTGCCGCTTCTTCTTCGCCGATTCATGAGGGTGTGACGTCCCTGCAAGCCGAGGACATTGGAGCTCTCTGCCAGCACGACGAGGAGATCACCAGACAGAATCTGGCAAAACCATCAGTGAGCCGTACGCGGATGACGATCATCCCAGATCACGATCATATGCTCTGGCACCACTGCAAAGAAGAGTTCGTGGCTCAGAGGATATTTGGTCGACAACCCCGCGTGAAGGGCGCCTTGGTTGGCGATCCAGGACACAGAGTTTGGGCTATCTGGACGCATCGCTTCTACAGCGATCCCGAAGCGAAGCCATCTGGAAACGTGCTATATATCCTACGTTTAGTGATCGAAGATCCTGGACGGGAAGAGTTGATGTTCCAGCTCAAGAGGGTCTTTCAGGCCGCTCAAGCTGAGGCGAAAGCTTGGAATCTGGATGTGGTTAAGATCTGGGACCCTGATCCGCGGGTGCAGCGGCTGGTGAGGAGCATGGAGATCGAGCATGCGATCGTAGACAGACAGAAAGATGGGATTGGCAGTCTCCTCTGGTATGATGAGGAAGAGGGGCGACCGGAGTGGGTTGCAAATGAGAAGTATGCGTGGTGTTGAGCACATTGTCCGAGGAATGAGGGATTGATGATCGATGGTCCAGTGAGAAATCGCCCTTCACAGGCGCAACAACAGCTGGAGGCAGGAGCTGGAGCTGGGAAGGAGCTCTTGGGCTGGTCACGTGAACCCGGACCTGCTGCTCTCCCGCCATTTCCCATTGCGGGACAATCCCTAGCACCATCACAAGCTTTCACAGATGCAACTGTATCCTGGGTTCTTGGATATCTTCATTTCCCCATGAGCGCCACACCCACAAGCTCACGGGTGTTCTCATCTCGTGATGTCGTCGCGTCTCTCGCTGAGCTCTTGATCGAGGCGCGAAAGATACAGCAAAAGATACAGCAAACAATTCAGCGATCTTCACAACGAATCAGAAATTCAACCGCAATTTACCGAAAATGAAGGCGAAACTCGCGGCCTTGTTTACAGAAATACGGCCGATGACGGTGCATGACGGCGGCGGGTGAGGCGTTTCGGTCTCTGCATGGATCGGGTTCTGCTGTCAGATGTCGCCCAATTTTCATGACGTGAGCCCCGGATCTTCACTCGGTGTTGCTGTTTTCAGCTTGGAATTTGTGCGAAGGAGGGTGGCAGTGCATGGAGCTGGATTCTCGGGAGCTTCTAGTGTCGTTCTTAGTGTGTTCTGTGCAGGGAGTACGACCTGGCAGTCTTTGGCGGGGTACTCCTACGTACCCACAGGGCCTTTTACGAAGTACTTCGTACGTACTGTAGTAAATGTTAATTCTGATTGTGGCCGTGTCTCCAAGGGGTGGCCAGACCAATCACCTGTTCGAGATTCGCGGTGGTTTACTATATCTAGTTAAACACTGGTCATTGCTCATTAACATTGAATAGGGCCTGTAGGGGGCAGTCCCAGTTTTCTCTGCCTCGCTCTCCACGATCCCCATATTCTATCTCGAGAATGGCTCCACGATAAAAGGTGTCTCAGCTGCCAGACCGCTGCGAGCAACTCCACTTAATTTCGATTTCCTGCCACCGAAGATGAGATCGCATCATTGTGTGTTCATCAACAGTGCGCAAATAGTCCCGAGCCGTCGCGTCCTTGACACGACACCAGTCGGGTCGAGATCCCAAGCACAAGCATTTCCCACTTGTCCCGATCTAGACACCCGACCAAATCTCTCCCCTCACCCCCATGCCCTAGCCAGCGCTGGGCTCCACTGAAAGCCTTTCCCCAACACCACCCCCTCCTTCTCCTTACATCTTCCAATACTGTACCATCCCGGCTCTCATCGGCAGTCTTGACGTCCATTGGCCAGTCAGAACTCTGTCTGAGTTCCAGCCCAAGCTAGACGGACCCAGTTCAGGCCTGCCTTATCGGGGTGGCGCTAGACCCCGGACTCGTGACCTCGTCGCTGAAATACAAGGCGTGTTAGCTCAAAATGCTATTTCACCTATTGGTCAATCAACAGCAGAGTTCAACCTTATCCAGGTTTTGTACTGTATACTCAATCTCCATTGTCAACATCGAGATATAAGGATGCAACTCGTCCCACCATGTTCTGACATCCAGACATCATCTCATCCTCATCTACATCTTCATCTTCATCTTCTCTCCATCTCTGGTCTCTCATCTCAACAACCGCCATCATGCGTCGACACTCCCACATCCAAGAGGTCGCCGCCGACAACAACACTCTCCACCCTGAAGACACCGTCGTCCGCAAAGCATCTGTCGCAGTCGAAAACTTCGCCGATCTCTCTGCAGAAGCTAAAGATGCCACCACGAAAGAACACGAGATGGGCTTCATGCAAGCTATCAGGCTCTACCCAAAGGCTGTCGGATGGTCCATTCTGCTCTCCACCGCCATCGTCATGGAAGGCTACGACGTCGTCCTTCTCAGCTCTTTCTACGCTCTGCCTCAATTCAACAAGAAGTACGGTGTCCTGACCCCAGACGGAACGTACACCGTTCCCGCACCCTGGAAATCCGGTCTCTCAAACGGTGCTCTCTGCGGAGAGATCCTCGGTCTCTTCATCAACGGTATCATTTCCGAGAAGTTCGGGTACAGAAAGACAATGATAGCCTCCTTGGCAATGATGATCGCATTCATCTTCATCCCCTTCTTCTCTCACAACGTTCAAACTCTCCTTGCTGGCGAAATCCTCTGCGGTATCCCATGGGGTGTCTTCCAAACCCTTACTACTGCTTACGCTTCTGAAGTCTGTCCCGTCGCTCTTCGTGCTTACCTCTGCACGTATGTCAATCTTTGCTGGGTTATGGGACAATTCCTCGCTTCGGGTGTTTTGCGCGCTGTTTTGTCGAGAGAGGATCAATGGGCATACAGAGTAAGTTCCCCTCACACAAACCTTCCTCACTTCAAAACAAACACTAATCTTCTTCCTCCTCAGATCCCCTTCGCAATCCAGTGGTTCTGGCCCCTCCCCATCCTAATCGGCGTAATCTTCGCTCCCGAGTCCCCCTGGTGGCTCGTCCGCCACAACCGCACCGAAGACGCCAAGAAGGCCCTCCTCCGCCTCACCACCCGCAACGACCCAACCTTCAACGCCGACGCCACCATCGCAATGATGACCCACACCAACGAAATCGAGAAGCAAATCTCCGCCGGCACCTCCTACTGGGATTGCTTTAAAGGCATCGACTTGCGACGAACTGAAATCGCTTGTATGGTGTGGATGGTGCAAACGCTTTGCGGGAGTACATTCATGGGTTATTCGACTTATTTCTATCAACAGGCCGGGTTGCCTACTACTGCTTCTTTCGATTTGTCCATGGGGCAGTATGCGTTGGGTATGGTTGGTACAATTGGGTCTTGGTTCCTCATGTCCCGCGCCGGTCGTCGTACCCTCTACCTCTACGGCTCCCTCGCCCTCTTCGTGCTGTTGATGATCATTGGCCTTACAGCTATCGCGCCAGCTTCGAACCTTGGCTCGAGATGGGCTATTGGGAGCATGTTGTTGATTTTCACATTCATCTACGACCTCACTGTCGGTCCTGTCTGCTACGCTCTCGTCGCTGAGGTTTCATCCACTCGTCTCAAGGCAAAGACTATCGTCCTGGCACGCAATTTCTACAACGTGGGAGGAATCATCGTCAATGTCCTAACCACATACCAACTCACACCAAAGCCAAATGGATGGGGTTGGAGCGCGAAGTCGGCTTTCTTTTGGGCTGCGTCGTGCGCTCTGTGCATCGTGTGGATCTGGTTCAGACTTCCAGAGCCAAAGGGACGCACATATGGTGAGATGGATGTCTTGTTTGAACGTGGAATCCCGGCTCGCAAGTTCCGTGAGACGAAGTTGGATATCTTCCGTGGCGATCATCTTGCGCCTATTGCGGCGGGGGATAGTGAGTCGGAAAAGGGTGTTGGTGAGAAGGGTGGTGTGTCGATGGTTGAAAAGGTGGACAGTACTCTCTCCTAGACTGCCTTTGGAGTTGAGAGGTGGCTGCTGAGGATTAAAATGAGGGATGGTGATTGTTGGATATGGATTGGCTGTATATATGGGTGCCAGGGTCCGTTTGTATATATTTCCTTTTGTTGAGGGAAGGGTGATATAGGTGTTGTGGTTATGATCAGACGCTAGATGCACTGTTACTTGAGAAAGATATCCATTTTTATTTCAAACAACCTCACTGAGCCTTCGTTCCCTGCTTTCGTGACTTCGTCTCTTCATAGTAAGTGCCTACTCTCAAAAATTAGCTTTACGACTCGCTTTGCAAAGTCTCGTTTTCCTGCTATCGCTTTACTATTCATGGGCTATAAAAACCACCTCTTACTAATTTCAATGGCCTCATCGCGGCAAAGTGCATATAGTCGTAGCTACATAGACGAACCCCGCCCGTTAGCAATAAGTTCCTCCCCAGAGTTCGCTCGTTTTACCAAGGATGCATCTATTCTCTCTTCCGCTATCCCAATCCCATGTTTTTACTCAACGACGAAATAGAAAACCTTCTCGCCCCGTTGTCCCATAATCACCCACTATCAATGTTTTTCTGTTTTTGCTTGGCTAGTGCTCACGACCCCAGGCTAGCTGTTTGAATGGCACGAGATTTTCTTCCAAACCGAGGCTCGTGGGTCTCGCGAGTGAGCGATAAGGAACAAGGCTTCGCAGGGAATCAAAGGTGAATTGGGAAACAAGACCAAAGCGCGGTCGGGATCCCTCTTCTTCTCTGTCTTCACGCTGCCTCGTTGTTTGAGCTGTGGGTTATGTATTTATACCTCTCAAATGCACACGTCTCAGCGACCTCCACATTTTGACCTTTAAAAAGGTGTGATTCACTCCCGCATCCCTTCCAACTCCAATCAATTTCCAAATCCCTTCTTGGACGACCTCTCCTCCCTTCCCTTGGACTATAAATTCCGACCTAAGCGAGGGCCATAGACGAATGAATTAGCAACCAGAGAACTAGGCCGAGGGTAGAGTCCTTTCTGGAATATAGTCCAGATCTGTAACTAGGAGGCTATATAAGCGTGAATTTGCTTGGCTTTTTTCATCCTTCGGCCATGCTTCCCCGTACATTATCCCATGAATATAAGCCGGACCCACGAGATGATAGTATTCTCCTACCGGGCGAATGACCATAGGATGGCGCGCCCCGACAAAGAGCGCCACTGTGCCGCCTTCCTGAATAGTATAGAATCTAGATCCCATGTACCCGGCCGAGGTCGTAAAGAAGGCTCGTCCAGTGTTCAGTTTTAATGTATTGCGATGAATGTCAATCAAGCCCGTCATCGTGAGCATGACCAAAATGCCCCAGATCTGGTGCGCTGACGGGGGTCGTTCTGAGTTAAGATTGAAGTTTACTGCTCGACGCATTGCGAGAAGCGATACATCATTCAGGTGCAGCATTATTTCTTTGAGCAAGGAAACTACATCTTCAATCCAGAGCTGCGAATCTAGTCGGGGATCCATCATTTTGAGGAGCTAGATCCACCCCTTATTGAAGCCGGACGCTGCCCAATAATATTGCAAGTCATTGCCCAGGATAAAACAAATACATAAAGGCGTGAGTTGAGCTATTTCAGTTAAACAAAGTTGTTTGTTATGCAGTTTAAAAGAATTTAAAACGCTGGGAATTTATTATTTTATATTTTTAATTTGCTTTATATAATTTAATATATTAATTAAAATTTTATAATTAAATAATAAAATGAGCTTTAAACTTTCTTTTTTTTTTTTTTTTATATTAATTACTTTTTATATTAAAAATAGCGATTTTTAAAAAATTTTCAATAAATATAATAAATAAATATAAATAAAAATTTATAAAAATTTATAAAAATTTAAATTTTTTTTATATAAAATTATTAGCTATTACCAACTGAAAAAAGACTAGTATAATCTTTAATCAGCCTTATTTGCTGGTACAGATCTTAGCCTCCCACGATTAGAAAAGGGCTGGTACAACCTGTGACTTAGTATGCACCCTTATAATCTCGGACTGGTACAATCCAGTCCGCTTTAACAATCCCCTGTAAGATCGACCGCACAGATCTCATCGTACTAGTACAATTTTCACTCGGCACGAACTCTCCCTACAATTATCATGTGAGCGTGGAGACCAAACCTCTCTGCTTCACCCCAGTCCAGACAATGGTAATAGCTTAGAGTTCGTGAATAGCTGTCCATTAATCTCGGAGGTCCTTTTCTGACACCCTTCCTACTCGCAAGGTCGATTCTAGACTCCTGGAACTATTTGCAGGAACATCTATTTTTAGGGGAACCCGTTCGAGCACCCTTGCTTCTCGTGCGCACACCAACCGTACTGACCACAGTGCTTAAGCACTACACCGACCCAGGCACTCTATCAGCCCAAGTCCCATGCCTTCTTCGCCAAAGCACCGCCACTAGGGCCTATAGAGGTTAGAGCCCGTCATCTATGGAGCTCTCACATAATCAAGCTTCTATTCTTGCCACGCAGGGATAATACAGAGCAATCACATGCCTGTGATGCGATCGTGACGGTGGTTCAGGGAGTGGTGCGACCGAAGCCTCTTCCCACTCCCGCCTCGACACCTTTCAACTCCAACACAGCTGGCAAGCAAGTTCCAACTCCTCGACCTCTTTAGCGTATCACATAAGAAGCGCCTGACCATAACGACCAGGCTCCTATTCTACGAAGCTCTTCGTATATTGCACTAGTTAGAAAGTGTGACTATAACGGCTCTAGCAGCCAGTATGAGAACTTTAGAGAGCATCACAACGAGAACCCCTTAGCTGCTCAAGAAGAGCTCTTTTTTGCTATCAAATATCCGTCAAGATTGTGCAGTTTAGGGGATGCCCCGCCGTAGCCAGGCTCGGCTAAAAAGGGGGTGAATAAGGGGAACGGAAGGAAGCGAAACTTCAAAATCGAAGCACCCCTACTTCCCAGACTCCCTAATCAACTTTCGACTATTCCTAGTCGTAGAAGGTGTCGCCTTTTCATAGTTGTTACATGTTTATTACGAATAAATTTGAAGTTTTTCGCCAAGGAGACATTGCGCTAAATTTGAGGGCTAACTTGTCCCAGGCGTTGCAAACGAAACGTTCTCAATCTCCCAGCCTTGCCTGGATTTTGTCGACCTACTTGCTTTGAACAGCGGAAAAAATCCAGCCAAAATCGTAGCCCTGGGCTGAACGCAGTATACTAGACTGAGCAAGTCTGGGTAAAATTCAAGCAAGGCTGGGAGATTGAGAACGTTGTATTTGCGACGACAAATCTTACCCTTGACCGGGACTTTTCGCGCAGATGATTATTTGAAGTAAGGTGGACCCCCTCCTAGTAGACCACCCCTTGCAATAATCCACCTCGCTTAGTACATCGCCGATTACGACTTTTTTACTTTCGATTCAAATTTTTTAATAACTCTTTAATAAAATTCTTTTAAATTTTGCAAACGATTAAAAGTAATTATAAAACTTTTATATATTGAAAACGACGTTTAATATTCATTTAAAAATATAATTAATAATAAGTTTAAACGTAAAATTAATTTGGATTAAAGTGTATTAAAAAGCATTTTTCGATATAGAATTAAAAATCGCGTTACTCGATTAAAAACTAATACATTTTTTTAAAAGTTTTTTTTTGATTTAAAAATAACGTTTTATAAATTGAGTACTAATTTAATACATGCGCAAATTCGAGATTTTATTAAACGGATTTTAATTACTCGAAATAATATTATATTACTCGAAAAACGTTAAATAATTAATTTTTTTCGTTAGAATTTTATTTTTAAAATTAAAAAACAATTTAAAATCGATTTTACACGTATTAATAGCGCTATAATTAATATTTTTAAGAATTGGTTTTAAAAATTGAAAATTTTTATTATTAAAATTATTAAATCGAAAAATCGTTAAAATATAAATAAAAAAAAAAATTAATAATTAATAATTAATAATACTAAAAAACATTTTATTTAAAAGAAATAATTAGAATTTAAAACTTGGATTTTATTTATTAAATGTATTTCAATTATTAATAAAGTTTTATATTTACTTATTATATTTAAAAGTAAATTAATTTAATAGTAATAGTTTTTTATAAGATTAAAATTGTATTAAAATTAAAAGTTTATTACAATTAATAATAAATAGACTTTTAACGCTATTATTTTAAAATGATTACAAAAAGTTTTTATATTTTAAACGATATTATATAATTTTAAAAAGTTTTGTCTATTTATTTTAAACGATTATAAAAACTATAAAATAATAAAATTTATATAAAAATATTTTTAAAATAATATTTATTTATTATTTTTATTATTATATATTTTATATATATTTCAACTTTTGAATTTATTAGTATTCACTTTTTTAAAGTATATTTACTAAAAGCGATTTAATACTTTGATTTTTTTGAACGATTTAATTCTTTTAAACAAAGAAAATTTCTTGGAGTATTATAAATTAACTCGAATAAATATTTTAACAATTACAAACTATAAATAAAATTAAGCAATTTTAAGTTTATAATTAATTCGAATATCGAAACCGTTTATAAATTGATTATTACTTGAAAATAGTAATAAAGCGATTAAATAAACTTTAGAAATTTCTAAAAATAGTTTAATATTTAAATAAAATTAAAATAAATTATTTATTTTTTAAATTTTTTTTTGAA
This sequence comes from Acephala macrosclerotiorum, assembly GCA_014904845.1. Classification (NCBI taxonomy): domain Eukaryota; kingdom Fungi; phylum Ascomycota; class Leotiomycetes; order Helotiales; family Mollisiaceae; genus Acephala; species Acephala macrosclerotiorum. The sequence continues at coordinate 85,972 of MU119414.1, forward strand.
AAAATAAAAATATTCGAAAGTAATTTAAACAAATCACGAGACTTAAAACAATCGATCTTATAACATTTAAAGTACTTTTTAAAAAAATAATAAAAATTTTTAATAACTTTTTTTTTATTATTATTTAATATAAGTTTCGAATTAAGTAATTTAAGACTAGAGTACTGTAATTAAAGTCTAGAAAACGTTAAAAAATTTAAATTAGTTCAAATTCGAAGTTTACTAATATTAAAACTATTTATAAAGTACAAATAGTAATTAGAAATTATTAAAATATATCGTTAGATTTCGATAGTTTTATTAATATTGCCTCTATTTTATTTTATATAATAATTGAGTAATTAAAAAGTTATTATTATTGAAAGAGAAATAGTAAGTATTAAGCGAAGTAGACTATTGCAGAGGGTGGCCCATTAGAGGAGAGTCCACCTTATGCTCTTCGATGCCAGTAAATAAACAGTGAAAGATTAAAGAATTTCAGTCTCATGGGACAAATATTTCTCTCGTGCATTACGAGTGCAATGTTTGCAGTCTATTAAATATTCTACAATTGTATATCCTACGGACTTAAGCGTGATCCCAATGTTGTGGAGCTGAGAGATCTATTTGCATCTACAAGCTTGTATCACGTGGAAGCTGACAGCGGGATCTTTTCGTTACATTCTGTTGCATAACAGGCAAGGATAACCATTGGCTGCTGCGCCTAGCATATCACTCAAAACAATTTAAGCTTATGTTGTGGGTCACGAAAATCCGGAGCATACTAATTTACTGGCTGCTGGCAGCAAGCATATCTTTGAGAAGGCCCGGCTCCGCCGGCTCAAACATCCCTTGGCCCTACACGACGCACGTTGAAGTATGACGAGATGTCGAAATGTTGAAATCAAGAACTCCAGCTGCTCTTGAAGCTTATGGCGCAGAAATCATCAGCTTCACAGCCGTCTTTTGAAGATTCATGAGGCTTTCACCAACATCATACACTTTAATAGATGTGATCTCCTAAGTATAAATGGATGAGAGATCCTATGGCTGGAAAAGCATCCAAAACACAACTAACAAAACATTCCATTCCTCAAGTCTAAATTCCTCTCTCTTTTCTTCATCGATCATTTCAATTATCTCTTTAAGACACTCTTTAAAATATCTTCTCCTTCATCACTTCAACAACCAACGCAATCAAGATGCAATTCTCAACCCTTTTCGTCGCCGTCTTCCCAGCCCTAGCCCTCGCGGCCCCAGCAACCCTCTCAAAGCGTCAATTTCAAGCTCAGCCCAACCTCAACGATGACATCACAATGGCAGCAATCGCCTGGTTCCAGGACACTGGCCTTGTCTCCTCCTTCCTCGACTTTGCTGTCTCTACTTTCCCCAATCCTCCCCCCAACCTCGCCGTTAAGGCCGCGCAAGCACTTGGCGCCGAACTCGACGAGCTTAACCACAAGACGATCCTTGACAACTTCTTCATCAACAACACTCTCGCACCTAACTAGGATGTCGTGAACGCTTATAATGTCTTGGTGACACAAGGAACTTTCCAAAAGGTGGTGAATAGCTTGGCGGATATTGCGACTACTGGGAACTTGACGGATGTGGCGACCATCAATGCCAACAAATGCGCGAATTTGTTGCCCGCTATCGATGTTTGTTTCAATGCGGTGGCTTTTGCGACAGGGCTGACAAGCTTCATTCCTGCAACCAGGCCGGCCGCTTGTGGAGGAGCGTGAAAGATTTAGAGGGATGTCTGAGGTGCCGGGAGGGTGTATTTGAGCATGGGTATAATGTCTTATCCTTTTCTTTTTCTTTTTTTGGGTTCGGATAGATGCATAGCGTGGAAGTTATCTGGGAGTTTTGTTTTTGTTCTTTTACTACTGTCATTATAGTTCATTGTATAGGTGACAAACCGATTTTCGCAACATATTTGAATATAGTTTATAGCTCCCAGATGCAACTTGAACGGAAGCCGCCTCCTCGAAACCAACAAATGGCGACAATTTGAAAATCATCTTTGTAGCGCTTGAAAATCCATTCCGACATTTAAAGGCGTCAAATTGGAATGATAGCCATACTAAATAGGTGTCTTCATTCGAAGCCTACGCATCTCCCTGAGCAGATTACTGTCTTACACAAATTTCAGCAGTTGAGTTGCCCTTTCAATGAAAAAAACGTATAAGTAAAGAAGCCGATTATCGAAGTATGAATATACTAAGGACGCAAACGATTTAAAAGCAAATAAAGCGGTAATTTTTAATATTTGCCGAGTTTTAATAGCTAATCTTTAGCTGATTACGATAATAACTTTTATAATTAAAAGAATTAAAATTAGATTTGGAAAAGTAAACAAAGCTATTCTCGGCCACCGCACCAAGCTTCCTAAGTCCTCGCTCGATTGAGGCGCTACAGAATGAGATCCATAGTCGAAACCGCAGTGAAAGCACCGGTAATAAACCAGAAAAGCTGTCAAGTATTGTCGATATGGCCACCAAGCTCAGGGCTTTGAGGAGTGGGGGCAGCGGGATGTGAATACCTGCTATAACCATAGCATTTTGTCAACTGAGCGCCTAAGCTTTTATTATTTGAGTCCTACTACTATCGAAGCACGATATCTTCGGTCATAATCTCGATTATATCGGCGGAATTGAATCCATGGATGTAGCAAGGCCCGAGAAAAATATAGAAGTCATCCTTTTGTCGTATGACGAACGGAATCTGCCCACCAATGAAGAATACAAGACTGTCACCCTCCTCAACATCCTTATGAGCAAGGCATAAGGAGCCAGAGTCAGTCATACATAGCCTCCTTCCACGACATGTCCAGATCACATCGCTGATATAACGCTCCACATCTCTTTGGTTGCTGGACCGATCCTTGTTGTTACCCCCATTAGTAATCTCGAAAAAATTTACTTCCAGTCCTAATTGAGCAAGCCAAGTCGCACAATACATTCTATATTCTTTGGGAGTTCATCCATTGATCCGTCGGTATTCGCGATAATAGTGCGCCAAAATGTCTCTGCTTTGTCTTCTCCAGGAGTTCCTGGGGCCATATTTAGGGCACCGGCTGTAAAAGCCACCCAATCCTCCAGAGCTGCTTCCATTGAGTGCTTTGTCTCCTTTTCGCTAGCACATTGCTTTACTGCTTTACCAGCCCATACAACCACTCCAAGTCTTTTTGCTCCAAGAATCAATTCATCTGGGTTATCTGATTTCTTTATAATGGCGCGAAGTTTGATATCACTGCCTTGATCATCATCATCATCATCGGGTGGCGCAATTATAGAGGCGAAATTGGTTGGCACACTCCAGTCGGGTACCCAGGATGGTAGTTTCTTAAGCTTCCTTTCCACACCTTGCATTTGTAAAACAATCAAATGGTTGTCCTCCTCGATCAAGAACCGCGCCACATCTCGATAAAGGATTTCGACGGATGTATCATAGTTCACTGAAGGTGGTTTCGGCGCAGTTGATTCTGGTAGAAGTCCATAGAGGCCGAATATCTTGTCTTTGGGGTCCGAGGCATTAGTGTGAAGTGTGCTCGTGAGAAGCTTCAGAAGCCCATGTGAGCGAATATCGTTAGTGTCCTCCTCCCCGCTCTCTTCATCCCGGTATACAGTGCCCGCTCCCTTCATGGTAACGATGTTCATCCAACTTCGACCACCAGCATCGTCGGGAAATGAAGCAGCCATCATGACCTCTGCAGCTCTTTCCACTACTTTCCAAGAGAGAACGTCTTTCCCGCAAATTACCAGGGCCTTTTCTGCAACAGCCACTTCTTGAATGACCCAGATGCGAGAAAACCACGGCCTGTTTATTAACGCTCGTAGAGCAGCCCATGCCGTGCTTCCATGAGGCGGCAGATACACATCGCTCAACCTATTTATGCCGATGATGGACTCGTCATCAGAGCTCATCTCGGATCGGGGGTCTTCCGGCGCAAAAATACCTATGACAATTTTGCCTACAATATTGCACGCCACACTTGGGACTTGTGGGAGAATTTCAAGGCACGTTTCGTCATCCGAGTCTCCATACAAGTCCGAATCATCGTCGATAAGCTCATCGAAATATTGCTTGACGGCAGCAGGCACAAAAAAGGAGCCAGATGATTCGGGCAATAGAATGGCTCTGCTGACTCCATCAAAATCATCTTCATCGATTTTGCTGATTTTCTTCATCATAGCCATGCCCATGGAGCTGTTATTTGCCTCCTCTCCCAGCCACACAAGGACTCTAGATGCACTGGGGTATATGCGCCTCATTAAGGGAATCTGGTGATTTTTCTCGTTGTTTGTATTGGTACTGATCTGGTCAATGCAGATAGCATCGATCCAGAGAACTCGAGACTTTGTTCTGTATCGTAGTCTTTTCAGCGCGTGAAGTAGATTAGGTCGAATGGCGAACGCCTCCCCATCGCAGGATATCTGATAAATCGGTTTCTCGTCGCCCCATGTATAAGAAAGTGCCTCGTAGTCCGGTGCATCATTTAGTAAAACGGCTTGGAGAGTGATGCGGATTGCACTCCATTTGATTGTTGATGGGAGAAGTTCGAGCAGCCGGATCATATTTTTAGGATCGACTAGTAGTGAGTATTGGTAATCAGTAGCTGCCATGTTAGAATCAAATGATCAGATGCCCCTGAGAATTGATCGAGTGATATTTATTTGACTCCTTGAAAAGGAGATGGCAACTCGGATGAGAGCCCCGTAAATTTTCTATTTTGTACAGAGGAGAAATACAAGGCGATGAAAGTCGATACAGGCGAACAGACTTGGTTGGCCATCAAAAGTTTGAGGGGAACCTCGTGGCTCACGTATGACGTGGTCTGTCTTTCAAAGTTTGCAAGAAATCCAAGGCGTGAACGGGCCAGGCAGAATAGGGCTCGGCTCCTCGCTGGCAGTGGCTGGGCTCAAGCCAATGGAACACCAGCCACACAACCACCAATTGTCCACAAAATGAAGGGACGATCCGAGATGTGGAGACCTCTTGCAATTCAGGTATCTGAAAAGTATAGCCCATTAGCTTCTATTTCGGCATACGTGAATCCGCAAACGCCGCGAGCCGGCCCTGGGAATATTGGTTAATTACGAGTCTTATACACGTGACCCTGAAGACGGAGTCATCCTCTCTTATAATGGGACGTCCCTCGTACCTCGCGCCATGCCTTGCCTTTAACGACTTAAACTTTAAAATAATTTAAAAATTTTAACTATAAAACTTTTATTCGCACCGGCTTCGTCGGCGCGAGTAAAAACGTTCTTTTTTTATAATTTTTTTTCCCAGCGTAAAATTAAAACTAAAATTTAAACTTTATAAAAAACTTTATAAAAAGCGCTAAATATTAAAAGCGATACATTTTAGCGTTTTTTAATAAAACTTTAGCGTAAAAACGTAATTTTGATTTTACGTGTTATTACGTAAACTTTATATAGTTTTTTTTTTTTAATAAAAAACTTTTAATTATCGTTAAAAGCATAAAAAAGTTTTTTATTCTTCTTTTTAAAATTTTTATTTATTATTAAACATGGCCCGAAAGTCACTCCTATTTTATCTGTTTATATTACTATATGGCTTTGCACTGTTACAGGCCATTTTAATACTTTTACACAATCGGTAACCCTCTGTTAATTCTACCCTGTCAAGTAGGAAGTGAGTATGGGTCAATCTTCTTCGCATCGCGTCCACTCGGGGTGATCTTCCACGCCTCTAGTAGGTTCTTATTCAGCTTTTTCCCTTCATCATACTAAACCCTTCCAGATATACTCTACTTTAAAGCTCCCCCCTAGGCTGCTCGTTTTCCCCTCAAATAGGGCCTCACGATATGTTTAAATCCTTGCATTAATTAAAAATCCGCGAGTAATTTTACTAAAAAGCTCGGTTTCCGATTATTTAAACTCGAGCCTTTTTTCACTTCTTTACCGAAGCTTATACTACTCAAACCTCTTCCCGCCCACGTCCTCGTGGGGCCCTATGGGGGAAAAAACGAGTAGCCTACTCCCCCCAATGGTGATGTTGGCGTTCTGCCAATGGGATACCAAACGGTAGTTGTATCGCCAGTTAGATTATTGGTCTTTGAAGGATTGAACATCAAATACGTTCTAAACGATGCCTCGATTAAGAAGGTCATAATATTGGGTTTTAGTTTGAGAGCTCCTTTCATATCGATGGCGGGAGAATCGCCAAAGTTGATTTGCACGAGCCTAGGCTGAACTTGTGCTGTCTTCTGGACGGGATCCTGAGCTTCGTCGGGCACATCCAAAACGAAGCTTTCCTCATCAACGATCGGAGTTGGTGGGGAAGCGTTACTCTCTCGGAACGAGAAGGAGCCTTCGAACAGATGGACGACGCCGAACCACCCAGACTGACATCATTCGATGCCTTGCTTGTACTTGAATCCTGGATTTGGCACACTCCCAAATCCAAAGCGCAAGTCTGGATCAATGTGGAACTCGCCGAATTTTGCATTGTCAAAGAGGCTGATGGAGCCCTTAGTCACAGGCAATAGCGTCAAAGAAGCATTCCCACTGGCATTGAATGTACCGCACGCCTTACTGGTAGCCGAGGCTGTCACTCCCACATCTTGCTTGACGTCCGGTATGCTAACATTGAAAAAGGGAAACGATGAATTCGAAGTGCTGGACATGGAAGGTTTCAAATACCTCGGTGCTAAGGCTTTCGTAAGCAATAACCTATAGCCATTTTAATCAATGAAAGGTCCACCATTATTGAACCAGTAGGCAGTGGTTTTGACATCAGCCTTGGAGGCGTGGCAGAAAGCATCGGTTTGAAGTTTCAGTTGCGTTCCTGCCGCCTGGACTGAAGGGTCCATTGGTTGATCGGCAGATTGAAAGGTAATTTCACAGAGGATTTCGCAGGCATTTTGATTCGACCCACGAATAGAGAACTGGTCCGCAAGGTAGATGCGTGAACCGGGAGATGGACCATTTAACTAAGATGACCGGCAGGTAGTCACCGGGGGGGGGGGGGGGAGGCAGTGTATATTTATATTTGCCGCTAGGAATCTCGTACATGTCCGAAAGAAGGTCCGAACGCACACAGCGCCCTAGTCGTAGCCAATTACCTATCGTCTATCAGCACTACTGCATTGATCAACTCACTAAATGTACGGCAAGGATCTATGTCGAATGTGATAATGTTGGTTGAATCAGAATCCTGCAAGATTACTTAGCACTGGCGCGTTTCGCAAGTGACTGCTGCATGAATGCAATTGCAGGGGTGTGGATCGGGAGGCACTTTCGGGTGAGCTGCAGGTAAACAAAAGTGGCCTCGCCCTAGAGCAGACTAGGCGGTGAAGTCGACACAGATTTTCCAAATAGGCGGTCGTAAGTAATACGCGAGCAGAAAACTCAGTCATACAGTAGAACCCTGCTCTTTGCCAAAAGGAGGAGAAACGATCCAGGACACCACGCCATCGAAACCTGCTAGCATGGGCAACGGCCAGGAAGGTGAGGGCCAATGGCAATGGATTCCGTCTTCGAAGAGTACCTCAGTCACAGGTTCATTGGAGGGACTGAAGTCTCCTATGCAAGTAATACAGCAAACGAATGAAGATTTGGCTCGGCAGTGGGTCTCAAAAGATGAGTACTCAATCTTGCCACTAGATCATAGCGCAATCCCACAACAGAACTAGCAATTGGCCTAGGTCAATGGAACATACCAATTAATCTACCCAATAGCAGACACAATGGAACAACATCTTCCCATCGATCTGCTGCATCTGGACGACGTTTTACAAAGCGCGGTAGATTGGTTTTACGTATCTTCATCTGACCGCGATCCAGACGCTTGTATGCCTGATCAGATCAAACCTCTACAACCTGCACCTATGACGACATCCGGCTAGACCTCTCTGAGTTACTCTTGTCAAACGATCCAAATTCCCATCCCTCGCGATCTCAGTCATATCGATGACGTGTATCAAGTTGACCGCGCTTGGTTCTGGGGTCCAGGCTCACGGCGGGACGCGGATATAAGCATGCCAGATAGCATCAAGCCACCACCGATGCCGAGCCCGGCCCTAGCAGCGTGATAAAAAAAATGCAACTAATGTATTATAATCATGATTATTTTGATTATACTACATTATATTATAATTATCAAAAGTTAAAATAATTTGTATTATAATTATAATTATAATGTATTTTTTACGTAGTTTTAATAAAAATAAAAATATTTAAAATACTTTTTATTATTTTAAAAATAAATTTATATTTTCATTTAAAAAAATAAAAAACTATTATTATAATAAAACTAATATTAAATTCGAATTAAAATTAATATTAATACGTAATTTAATAATAAATATATTAAAAAATTTAATATTTTATAATTTTAATTTTTTAAATAAAATTTTACGTATTTATAAATACGTAAAATAAATTTTAAAAGTATTTTTTATTATTTTTTTATTTTATATCGAAAATTAATAATTCGTTTATAAATCGCGTAATATTAATTTTAATTTAATTTTAATATTTGTAATTAATTAAATTTTATTTTTAAGTTTTATTTATTATTTTAAACGAAATCGTATTTAATTATATATTAATTAATATAATATATTATAATTATAATTATTTTAATTATATAATAAAATGTTTTTCGTATTTTATATTATATTTTATTTTTAACGATTTAATTTTAAATTAATATATTTTAATATTTATTTATTATAATAAACTTTTTATATTTATTTATTAATTTTAATTTTTTTTATATAATTTATTATTTATAAATAATTTTTTTTTTTAATTTTAATTTTTTTCAATTTTAATTTTAATAATATAATAAATAATTTAAAATATTACGTATTTTTAAATTTTTTTTTTATTTTTTTTAATAATTTATTATTAATAAAATTTATATTTATATATTTTTTTTTTTTATAATTTATATTTTTATTTTTTTAAAATAATTTCGTTAAATTTTATAAAATTAATAAATATTTTAATAATATTTTTTTATTTTGTATTTTATTAAAACTTTAAAAAATAAAACTAAAAACGAATATTTTAAAAATTATAAAATAAAAATAAAAAATAAAAATAAAATAAAAAAATAAAATTAAAAAATAAAATTAAAAAATAAAAATGAAAATTTTAAATTATAAAAATTAAATAGTATTAAAACTTTAATTTTTAAACTTTATAAAATATTTACAAAGTACTATAAACTATTAATAGTAAAATCGTGATTTTAATTTCACGTATTATTATATAAACTTTACGTGGTTTTTTTTCTCTAAGTAAAATACTTTTAATTATCGTTAAAAGCATTATATTATATTATAATTATTATTAAATTTATTTGATTATAATATGATTATATCCCTAGAATATAATATAATGTAATCATTTAATACACTGGGCCCTAGTAACAGTAGTAGTGGATCTTTTCCAAGGAGTCCGAGGAGGCGAAAGCATTCGAGCAAAAGTTCTAGCGAGACTTGGCAGGATACTCTCGTGATTGGACACAAGCGGGAGAATATGACCTAAAAATTACAGATAACTTACTATGCTACGCTGCTCCTGTGCGCGTAGAAACTTCCTTGAGAGGTTATATTTTGTGCCTTTGTTTTGTGCATGATCCTTCACCCTAAGATCTGAGATGTATGTAGAAAAGGGTGGAAAATTGGTGATAGCATGGGTCGCTCCATCTTTCAGCTTTAATCTTTGTTTCTATACTGAGGATCTCTGGGCAATGAGCAGTTGTGTCAGAACTTAAAGACTCAGAACACCCAGTGCCACCTTCCCAAGTGGAAGTCCCATCCCCAACCCTTCTTTGGCATGCGAATACCCATTGCATTGAGGGCATACCGTCTGTGTCGGATATGTTGCACTCACTGTCGATATTGGGCAGGTAGCAGTTGCAGTATCATTCAGTAGTGCCGTCGTTGACGACTCGGCAGCGAAAGGATCCTTGAAAGTAATAGTAGTGCTATTGAAGCAGTTGCTTGCAGCCAGTGGGGTAACATCCGACTCTTCGGTAAGGGTTATGTCTACGCACTGAATTTCATCAGTCCCCAATCTTCTAATATCCTCTCGAAAAATTCATGGTCCCACAGTCAGAAAACTCACATTATACAACGCACGACCGTGCACGGCAGTCTCAATCACCTGGATGGTCCCGAGGTCACCAACTTTCACATTCAAGTTCGTAGGAATTGGAACTTGTGGTAAACAGAAAGTTCCCGGGTAAGGATTATTTGACGGTCCATCGATCTGGAAAGGAGGAAGTAATGGGAATGATTCGTTTGATGGACCACGTTGCGGACCAGAAGTCCCAACCAAGTCCAAGGTTGATGTAAATCAATGCGCTGGCATGACCTGTGAACTAGCCTGGTTGAATTGCTATTCCGCCACCATTGATGGGCCAGTTTGTTCGGTTATTGGTTGCAGCTATGCCACCGCCTAGAGATTGTCAATTACGAGGAAACCCAGGTAGGAAGGGGAAAAGACTCACATGGATACAACCATTGCATGCCGTAGGGAAATGTCTCATTCACAATCAAATTATTTCCTCTCCATCCAGGGTATGTGATGACTGTATGAGAGTGAACTTCTATTGCCAAGATTGCCACCAGCAGGGTCCATCTTCCTGAAACCATGTTGATTTGCAAAGTCGAAATGTCTGGTAGCTAGTGATCTACAAAAAAGAATAGTGATAACTAAAAGCGATCCGTTTCAAACCTAGGGCTCTCTTTATGATTAATTATGAACGCAAGCTGTAAGAATGACGGTGGCGCAGCCTCGGTTCCAAGTGTCCAATGACGACTGCGGCGCCTGGAAGCCCCTGAAATGAAAAAGAGTTATAATTAAAATTTTTAAAATTTTTATATTATATTTTATTAATTACGTTTTTAATTATATTATAAAATTAATTATTAATAATTAATATAATTTTTATATTTGAATTATTTTTTATTATAAATATATTATTAATTTAATATTTAATAATTAATAATATAAATATAATATAATAAATTATAATATTTTTTTATTTTTTTGTATTATTATAAATTTTAATAAATAAAAAGTTTTTTTATTATAAATAAAATAATTAAATAATTTTTAATATATATTAATTTAATATATTATTTTTATTATTATATTTTTTAAAAATTTAATAATTTAAAATATTTATAATAATTATTTATATATTTAATATAATTTAATATTAATAAAATAATTTTAAATTTAAAATAAAAATAATATAAAATATTAATATAAATATTTTTTTTAAATTAAATTTTTATATATTATTAATTTTTTTTGAAAATTTTTATAATAAAATAATTAAATTCGTTTTTAATTTTATTTTTATAAATTATTTTAAAATCGATTATAAATTTATTATTATTTAATTATTAAATATTTTATTAAAAATATTTTTTTTATATTAAAAAAAAAATTCATTTATCGATTTATAAATAAATTAATTAACGAACGAGTTTTTTTTTTTTTTATTTAATATATATTTTATTTTATAAATTTTATAAAAACGTTTTTATAAAAAATTATAAAATTTTTAATTTATTTTTATTTTAAATTTTATTAAATAATAAAAATTAATAAATTAATAAATTTTTTAACGTTTAAAATAAAAACGTATTTATTATAAAGTTTTATATTAAAAAAATAATTATAAAAATTATATAATTATAAAATTTATTATTAAATAATAAAATTATAATAATTTATATTAAATATTAATTTTTCGATTATTATTTTTATATTATTTTT